>JANJGK010004213.1:0-67171 GCA_039081455.1 Macrobrachium rosenbergii | reverse complement strand
TATCTTTATGAATTCTTTATTGCTACCAAGGAATTTTTTTTATATAAAAATGAATAGTTTGGTCAATTACGTTTGTTTTTAATTAGGATAAAGATGTCGTAATCTTTATAACATTTTGTTTCTTTTTGTAGGGGGATGTATTCCTGGTCAGCTGAAGGCTTTATTGACAGGAGACGTCAATTTCAAGCTTCCTTCCCGAAGGACACGCAAGGAAAATAAGCTTCTTCCACCAGCCAGCGACTGGCATCTGCTCACTGGAGAAAAATGGCCACAAACGGCTTTGCCGCACAGCACCTTGCCCCAAATGAGAAAAATGCAGATTTTATATAAACAAGTAAAAAATGCACCCAAGTTCCATCGGGACAATCAAGTTTTCTGTACAGCGTATAATGCTGCATAAAACTCTTAGCCACGACCCATGAAATCTTAGTCGCGGCCCATGAGACTTTCAGCCACGGCCCGATGGTGGCATGTGCTCCTGGGATGACCAAATCGAAATTAAAAAAAGCACCTTTGAGGAGCTAGAGGAGCCTCTTGACGGGCCGCAGTGTCACGATCTTGTTGTAACTGGCTTCCATTGACACCATTACGCCGAGCCTCTCGATGTGCTGCAGTAGAAAACTCTCAGCTACGACCGAGCAGCGCTCAGTTGCTCCCCAGATGCAGTTAAGTGAATGAGCGTCTGCGACGCCTCCAGAATTGGACTCTACCGGTGCCCGATGCATGATTCATGGGAACCTTAACTTTCGGTAAAATAAAAACTACTAAGGCAAGAGGGCTGCAATTTGGTATGTTTGATGATTGGAGGATGGGTGATCGTCATGTCAATTTGCAGCCCTCTAGCTTCAGTATTTAAGATCTGGGGGCAGACGGACAGACAAAGCCATCTCAACAGTTTTCTTTAACAGAAAACTAGAAGGTGACATGATATCATTGCATAACATAAAATTTACAGTACGAATTTTTCTTTGAATGGCTTGGCTGGGGTTGCAGACTTTTCAGGTCGGGATATTTGCTGGGACTGGTTCACCATTCTCTTGAAAACCTTCGTAAAATACGTGAACTTAAAGATTATAAATACTCATGGGTTATGTATGTGTACACACTTAATATATATATATATATATATATATATATATATATATATATATATATGTAGATATATATATATATATATATATATATATATATATATATATATATATATATATATTATATATATATATATATATATATATATATATATATATATATATATATATATATATATATTTATATATATATATATATATATATATATATATATATACAGTGTGTGTGTGTGTGTATGCATATATATATATATACAGTATATATATATATATATATATATATATATATATATATATATATATATATATATACATAGATCCTCAATGGCCAAGTCAGTTAGAGCAGCAGCTTCGGACTTCACAGAGGTCTGTGGCGCGGGTTCAAATCCGCAGCCGGCCGGTCAGAGAGGCGAACACTTTGCTATCCGTGTAGACACCTCGGGATTATGTATGTAATCAATGGATAGGTTTGCTTAAAAGCAAATGGGAGTTACAGACTAATACACTCACAAACAAAGCCACTCCAACATCTAAAAAAAAAACATAGCAGACACCTCACACATCTCAAACTGTCGGCCTAACCGTGCAACAACTCGCTGCTGGGAGAAAGGGCACTGGTGACTGGCATAATACATATACGTATGCTACCGGGGTCTACGCGATGACAGGCAGGGCAGCCGATCGCGACAATGGCCTACCCCAAAGCCAAATCAAAAGTCCTTCAAAAGAAGGCATCGTGCTTACCCTATACAAATGGGAAAAAAGCATGTTAAAAGAAGAAGAACATATATATATATATATATATATATATATATATATATATATATATATATATATAAATATAATATATATAGGCCTATATAGATATATATTCATATATATATATACATACATATATATATATATATATATATATATATATATATATATATATAATATATATTCATATATATATATATATATATATATATATATATATATATATATATATATATATATATATATATATATATATATAAATTTCCACCTGAGAGACCTGGGTTCGATCCCGACGTGAGTCAGAAATTTATTTCTGTTCCACACGTGATTGTGTGTTGATGATTTCTATCTTATTCACTCAGAAGGGATAAGTCGAATGAAATGCTGTCTATTGGGTCATTGCTGAGTCGGGAAGTTGGGGAAAACTCGCTGGTATGCAAGCAGTTAGCTTTCCTTGGGTGCAGTTGCTCTCAGGTTCCAACTTCTTTTAGACTTGTATGGCCTAGTGGATAACGCCCTTGCTTTCCACCTAAGAGACCTGGGTTCGATCCCGACGTGAGTCAGAAATTTATTTCTGTTCCACACGTGATTGTGTGTTGATGATTTCTATATATATATATATATATATATATATATATATATATATATATATATATATATATATATATATATATATATATATATATATACTGCCTATTTGTGGTCCCCATATAGAAAGCTATTCGTTCACCAGTACAACGTTATTTACTTAATTGAAATTGGCATTAAGAGGAATACCCTTTGTACTGAAGACAATGAGACTGAGGCCAAAATAAAAATAGTTTCATCATATAGACCGATTCGCAGCAGTCTTCTTCATATTTGAAGCTGCTCTGCCTTTCGGAAATATGAATACAATCTGGGCTCACTAATTATTTGATAAAGCGGGTCAAGATTTCAATTAGATTTATATCGTGATCCTTTGTTGATTAATTACGTTTTTACTGCTGTTTCTATGCCTATAGAGAGTACATGAATACTTATGGATCTGATACTCTCTCTCTCTCTCTCTCTCTCTCTCTCTCTCTCTCTCTCTCTCTCTCTCTCTCTCTCTCTCTCTCTCTCTGATTCTTCATTTACACAACTATCTTTGGCGATTGTTTCTAAAGTCACCAAAGGCAAAAACGGTTTTATAATAATAATAATAATAATAATAATAATAATAATAATAATAATAATAATAATAATAATAATGATTGGCAAAATCAAGAAGAAAGTATTACTCTCTGATGTCGCAATACCATGAGACACCAGAGTAGATGAGAAAGGAAGAGAAAAATTGATAAGTATCAAGACCTGAAAATCGAAATCAGAAGGATATGGAATATGCCAGTGGAAATTGTACCCATAATCATAGGAACACCAGGCACAATTCCAAGATCCCTGAAAAGGACTCTGGAAAAACTAGATGCCGAAGTAGCTCCAGGACTCATGCAGAAAAGTGTGCTACTAGAAACAGCGCACATAGTGAGAAAAGTGATGGACTCCTGAGGAGGCAGGATGCAACCCGGAACCCCGCCCCCCCACACTATAAAAACCACCCAGTCGAATAGGATGACTGTGATAGACCAAAAAAAATATTATTATTATTATTATTATTATTATTATTATTATTATTATTATTATTATTATTATTAAGAAGATGAAGTCTATTCTTATGGAACAAGCCCACAGGGGCCACTGACTTGAAATTGAAGTTTCCAGAGAATATAGTGTTCATTTAACACAGTGTTCATTTGAAAGAAGTAACAGAAGGTAAATGGAGACACAAAAAGCAGAGATCAGTTACTAGAAAGATGAATTACCACTGTTGGTTCTCTCTCTCTCTCTCTCTCTCTCTCTCTCTCTCAAATAAAACTAAATCATATGATATTTACATTCTTTCCAACGCCACCAGAGACAGAAGATTTCGTCAATTCCGTGGCCTGTAGCAGTCAACAGGAGCTCACGTGCCACGGGACACCACAGACTTCGATGCAGGGAGCGAACATAATGTGGTCGTGACTGACGCCATTTTTCTTGCATTTGTAAAACCACTCCTACGTCAATATCGAAATCAAATAAAATCTAGTAAAAAATGCACCGAAGTTTCTTCGGCGCAATCGAGTTTTCTGGACAGCCGCTGGCGTGTATAATCAAGGCCACCGAAAATATATCTATCTTTCGGCAGTCTCCGTATATGCTGTATGAGCAGCGGCCCATGAGACTTTAACCACGGTCCGGTGGTGGCCTATCCTATATCGTTGTCAAAAGCACGATAATGGCTAACTTTAACCTTAAATAAAATCAAAACTTCTGAGGCTAGAGGGCTGCAGTTTGGTATGTTTGATGATTGGGGGGTGGATGATTAACATGCCAGTTTGCAGCCCTCTAGCCTCAGTAGTTTTTTTAAGATCTGAGGGCGGACAGGAATAGTGCGGACAGAATAGAGTGCGGGCGGACAGCCAAAGCTGGCGCAGTAGTTTTCTTTTACAGAAAACTAATTAAGATTTCTTACGTAGAAATGCAGAATTTAATTATAATTTTTCATGTCTCTCTCAATTGAACTGAAATGCTTTTACATAAAAAGCAAAACTATATACATATATATATTGAATTTATTAGTTCTGCAGTGTTACTGTTCGGCATTTAATATTTTGACTAAAATATTAGCTTAATTCACTTAGAAGTGATGAGATAAGTGACTGGAAAGCATTACCACGCACAGTGTGATATTACGCCTATTACAGTTAGCAAACGTCATTTTCTAAAATCTTCAATTAGGGTAAAGTACTGTCGTCAAGCTATTACAAATATCAAAGGAAAATGTCGTTAAAAGAACAGAAAAAAATCCTAATTAGAATATTCCGAGATCCTTGTGGTTATCCTTTCCATGGAAAATGATCACCTCAGAACGCACCGTACTTTACTAAAGGCCATTAAGATGACAGGGATGACTTTCCTTATACCCTTCTTGCCCTAAAGCCAGGGTAAATACTCCTTATCTGAAGTAGGAGTATTTTGCTGATGTTGACAGCAAAAGTTAACTGTCAATTTTCTTTGAATATTTTGATTAGTGAGGAGCTTATCTTGGAGGCAGCACAGCTAGAAAGAAGACACTGAATTGTGAGCCGGCCCTTTGCCAAGGAACCTTAGATATCATCTGCAGTAACAGTAGTTCCGACTACGATCTTAAATTTGCTCCTGAGCGATAATTTGAAACAGGAATTCCAGCTCTCTCTCTCTCTCTCTCTCTCTCTGATTTTTCTGGGAGGCACGTCCAGCGTAGCTAGCAAGAGGGAATTTTCAACTTGCTAGGGTGCGTGAATTTGCTTCTCACCTCAATCAGTTTCATCCTTTGTGAATGGTGTCACAGATCTTCATTACTTCGTTAATTAAGTTCGAGTCATCAAATAATGGGTCATCTCTGAATGGCTCTTAAGGAGAGAGCTTTAATCCTATTACTCTATCAAATGATAGGACATGAGGGACAGATAGATAAACAGGCAGATAAACAGATAAAATGAAAACTAAACATAACAAAAGCTGGTCAGCTGCACATAATCCATAGGTAATCTCACGAGAGCTCAGCAAAAGCTACTTAGTCCGCAATTCAGGAATGTGATGAGTATCGCCTAAAGTTAAGATCTCTCTCTCTGTCTCTCCTCTCTCTCTCTCTCTCATAAAATCATATTTGGATTTGATGGCCTGTTTCAGTCGTTTTATTAATTTCACTGAACGACTCCCCTTGAGTGAGTGGCTGCGGACAGTGTTCTGGGTATCATGTTCTTCACCAAGGCTACGGGTCACTGCAATAAACTAACAAAAGAGAAACCATTTCCCTGTTTAAATCAACCTAAAAGTATTGAACTTTTCAGAAGACGAGCTCAAGTTATCCAGCCCACCCAACCATCTACGTACCGATCGATCCCGTGAACAAGAGTGTCAATATTTGTGAGAGCGAGCTTAGAACAATCATTTTCGTGCTCTCGAGTACATATATTTTACTCATCTTATATCCATCTTAGTGAAGCACGGATGCATACACATTTTCACATAAAACACGTCATCCATACAAAAAGAAATTGTTCAAGTAAAAGTTCGCAGTACATATATATTTACTGTAAAACCTCTTAATGTGACTTACTAATATTTGAATTTGAAACAGTCTGCCGCCTTTGCGAATGCCATCATGAAATTTATTGCAAAGAAAACGTAACCCATCAATCAATAAAGCCTTGAAGGAAATTTGAACTCTCTCGCAACGAAGGAAATCACAGAAAACAGGCTACCGAGAGAGGAACAAAACGACCCCTGAACAACTGAGGAATCGAACAACGCTTTCACAGGAAAAACGAAGCCTGCTGTGAAGCCATTTGGACTTCTTCTTCTTTTACTTCGTTTAACGTGCTTTTTTTTTCCATTTTTCATATGGGGTAAGCACGATGCCTTCTTTTTGAAGGGCTTTGATTTGGCGTTGGGGTAGGCCGTAGCCTCGATCGGCTGCCCTGCCTGACATCGCTTAGACCCCGGTAGCACATGTGTATATGTATCGTGCCAAATCCCCAGCTCCCTTTCCCCCAGTAGCGAAGAGACGTGAGTGGTTAGAAGAAACTTTTCGACTTCAGAAAAGAAAAGTCATGGCATCATTCTCTTGCGGACAGCTTCCGTGTGAGGACGATGTGGAATTGAATATTAATGCAACGAATTCATTTCCCGGTCAAAGTCAGGGCTACTACGGGCGAAAAGCCAAAGAATAAATAAAAATTCCTCTTCAACATATTTCAGATGACACCAACACATTTTGTTAGAGGGACCGTAAATCATTTTTCGAGATCAACAGCAAGTGGAAAGTGCTCTCTCTCTCTCTCTCTCTCTCTCTCTCTCTCTCTCTCTCTCTCTCTCTCTCTCTCTCTCGTGGTAATCGTACATCCACAATACCCAGGTGTTTTAAATAAAAATTATTTGCACGAAGTCATAATTTGGCGTGAAAGCTGGACACAACTGTCTGTAAACTACCAAAAAACCTGTTTTTGTGAGTTGAAATTATAATGATAGGAGTTCTACGTTTTGCTATATAAATTCTTGATTATTGTTATTGTCAAAAAATGGGAAGAGAAATTTGACATGTATTTTCATTTGTTTATATAAAAAAAACTGTCTAAATACAATATATATATATATATATATATATATATATATATATATATATATATATATATATATATATATATATATATGTATAAATATGTCTGTGTATATATACAAACTGTATGTGTACATATATATATATATATATATATATATATATATATATATATATATATGTATGTATATATGTTTGTGTATATATACATACATATATATATATATATATATATATATATATATATATATATATATATATATATATATATATATATATATATATATAGTTCCTCGTTGGGCGAGAGGGTTCCGTTCTCAGCTACCACTCTGTTGGTCGCGAGTCCGAATCTTCGACCGGCCAATGAAGAATAAGAGGAATTTATTTCTGGTGATAGAAATTCATTTCTCGCTATAATGTGGTTCGAATTCCACAATAAGCTGTAGGTCCCGTTGCTAGGTAACACAATTGGTTCTTAGCCAAGTAAAACAAGTCTAATCCTTCGGGCCAGCCCTATGAGAGCTGTTAATCAGCTCAGTGGTCTGGTTAAACTAAGATATGCTTACTTATTACTATATATATATATATATATATATATATATATATATATATATATATATATATATATATATATATATATATATATATATATATACACACATACTGTGCGAGTATGTGTGTAAGTAACATTTTCCACGGTCGGAATCCTATCACTAAAATAAAAGTGCGCAGAGCCGCCGCCACCGCAGCCAACCGCCGCCCCCCCCCCCCCCCGGCCTTTTGTCTCTTACTGAGCATAGAACGAACATATATCATGAGAACGATCTCCCATCTCCCTGAGTCCCAGGCTGCATTTACAGCTTTTATTCCAGCTGAGGTGTCAAGAAACTTCTCGTTTTATTGGAAAACTTCTCACGGGACACATTCCAGGGGACGTTTGCTTGAGACACTGAGGACTCAGCCCTGGGCTTTGAACGTCTCATTATTATTATTATTATTATTATTATTATTATTATTATTATTATTATTATTATTATTTTTCAGTCTCGGAGAAAAGGATGTTTATTTGTTTAATAGTAATGTTGGAACATACTCAATTAAATTTGTATCAAGGAATATCAGACGCTAATACCTTCAATGGTAATCAGAATCTGTAGGGTAACATGAGTGATGATAAGTGATTTTCAAAAAGAGACTAAATTATAAAATATTGTTTAGATATACTTCAAGAAATAATTGCTACAGATAATAATAATGGTACTAATAATAATAACGACTCTACAGGAAAATTTTCATATGAATCAAGAATAAAAATAATTACTTCATTGCGTTTTAAAAGCAAAATGCAATAAGATCACTTTTGCTTTTGAGTATATGCTTAGCAAATATATTTTAAAAGATGGTAGCGTTTTCACCTCGATGAATAATATATATAAAAAATGTCAAGTTGGCTAAAACAGCAAAGTATCTAAATTAGTGAGAGCAAGATTTATTTTCATTTGCGGAAGACTGACATTATTTATCGCTGACTCTTGCGATTTCCTCCTCGCCCGTTTTCGTGTGCAGGAATCCTCCCCAATGTCGGCATCAAAATAAAGAAAGGTAATTTGTCCTTATTAGAAGGTAATCTTTTGAACAATTCTATTTTTACATTAATATACATACATACATACATACATACATACATATATGTATATGTATATGTATATATATATATATATATATATATATATATATATATATATATATATATATATGTATATATGTGTGTGTGTGTGTGTGTGTGTGTGTGTGTGTGTTTAAATAAAGCCATAGAATAACGGGTAATTATCATTCCGTTTCACCCTACAGGGATATTTAAAGCTAGGATGTGGAAATTATTCCATATATATATATATATATATATATATATATATATATATATATATATATATATATATATATATAATGTGTGTGTGTGCGCGCGCGCGTGTGAGGTGTCGTTGGTGTCAGAGCAAAATCAGTGACAGAAAAGAAAGAACTAGAACCGAAGCCTGTAGTGGGAGACAGATGGTCAGAGGCGGTAGTTTTCACCTTTACCAATGAACAGTGAACCTACAGGTACTTTGCTCCATATTTCACATGTAACAATAAAATGGAACCTCTAATTTTCAGCCAGTTGTAACGTAGAACAAAGATATGTAGTGCTGATTATTATTATTATTATTATTATTATTATTATTATTATTATTATTATTATTATTATTATTATTATTATTATACAGACTTACATGACAGGTTAGGTAAGGTAAAGAAACATAGAGTAATTTTGCGCACTCTCGGTAGGCTGCCACCAGCTGTGGTGTTTGTAGCACACCACCAGCAAGAAGAAACAAGCAATACAAAATAGGAGAAAGTAGCAAGTGCACTGGAATGTACGGTAAAGTGTTCTGAGGAGATGTGGGTAGGTAATGATTTGCAACGTAGGTTTATACTAATACCACCTTGACGGTGCTTGTGAGTGACAAATGCAACTGGCTTTCATACAAACTTACGAAAAAATCATTATTACCACAAAAGGTACGAAACAGCATTCACTAAGTAAAAATGTACATAATCTCCACCACTGAACAGCCTGGCGAGCTCAAAAATAACCTTAACACTTCAATGGCCTCCGACACAAAATACATATACAATACCGGGTAAGAAAAAATTAGGTAACAATGAAATCAAGTTTTGCCAAGGTTGGGCTAACACCAAAACCACTTAACCTAATTTCACAGACCTGAGATTTGGCCTACCTTAGCCTACAGCACCAGATACCTTTAAAATCACCAATTCTCAAAACTCCGTATTGACCACAGAAAATATTCTCTCATGCTCACACCCAAGCTCTAGATCTTGCTCACACCTTTGAGAAGAATACAGGGTATAATATACTCGGAGAGATGGTTTGTGTCTTACGGCAGTCCTGCTGCACTCAGGCTTTTCTCCCCAGACAAAATATTACGAGTCTTGCATTTTCTTTGAAACAGGGGACTGGAATTGATTTCACCCTTAGACTTGATCGGGAACATCAGCCTCGGAACTTGTATTTCACCCCAGAACTTGTTGCCTGAGAGGGAAAAGAAAATTCTCAGTTCTCCTACAAATAAATTTAACTAAGCCAACACAAGGGGCCTACAATTGGTATGACTTTTACAACAATGACAAGAGGCGGGAAGGCGATTAATAGTTAAAAAATTACGTTATCAGGTTATAACCGCTTCCATTTTAATTGTTTCAAGCTCCAGTAAACAAACTGGCATTATCTTACCGTATGTTACGGCATAATGTTGCGTTGTTATAAATGCCACATAGTCAGATATTGGCCTTGCTGCTGGGGACAAGGAAAGGGCGTCTCGTTATCCCCTCGTGGCTTTGTTTATGTGCGTTCATCTCTGTCTGTGATACAAGAGTATATATACAAAGCATATGTAGGTGTGGCAGTACATATACTCTTGTAACATTTCATCTGTCCAAATTTTACAGTAAACAGGGGCACAGAAGGAAGTCGTCGTCGAAACATATGGTTGCAACGTTCAAATAGTGTTGTGTGGGCCTTTTTATCTTTATATTATACTACTGTATTACAGTAAAAGATATATATATATATATATATATATATATATATATATATATATATATATATATATATATATATATATATATATATATATATATATATGTATGTATTACAGTAAAAGATATATATATATATATATATATATATATATATATATATATATATATATATATATATATATATATAATATATATATATATATATATATATATATATATATATATATATGTATATATATAATTTATATATATATATATATATATATATATATATATATATATATACATATATATATATATATATATATTATATATATATATATATATATATATATATATATATATATATATTAGTGCAAATCTTTTTCATAACATATAAATTCATTAATACATGCTATCAATATAATATTTTCTCTATAACCTATAAAAAAAATAGTATATGCTACCTATAAAAAATAGTAGGCAATATGCTATCAGTCCCCCCCAAATTTTTTTTTCATAAATTATAAAAATAAATGCCTTGATGAGGTTAGGCCAGGACATGGTATTCTAGGAAGGTTTTTCCCATCGTTTTACACTCGCCCCAAGGTGTTCTTGATAACCTATTAAAATATGCGCTATCAATATAAATTTTCTCCATAACCTATATACGTTACCATTGAACATGTTCTCTATTCAGATATTGGAGAGGCAAATAAACAAACAACTGCGAGGCTAAAGTAAACAAATCTGAACAACCAAGCCTACGCAACTCACGAGTCAGACGACAACTCACTGCAGTAAAATGAAGCTTTGTGGTCTTATATAATTATTTATATTATGAAATATAGTAATCACTAATTAGAATATCACTAATCTGAATATAACAAATCCCTTACCTAGATATATATGGGCGTTCTGGCGTTGTTACTATCCCAGGCGAGACAATTCCCGTTTGCTTCCGTCACCTCTTGTAACAAACTTACGAGACGCAATCCTTCAAATTTCTTCCTCATAAGGGTGGTACCTCTCTTGCTTATGGCAATGGAATTAGTGAAAGCACTACACGGTAAGATAATCCGAAAAGGAAACGCGTCACAAAGCACTAGGATATCGCCTGAACCAGAACCACACACAAATCGAGATCGGCTATTGGTAAAACCCGACTCTCTGTTTGGAACTGTTACGTACTTATATAATTTCATATTTCTGAAAATACTCAGTAAAAATATGTCAAGAAATATAAAATATTGTATTTATACTAGCTGGCATTGTACATCTGTGATACGACTATGACGAGTTGAAAAATCTAAGTACATAGATATATATTTACTTTGATGATTTGATATTTTATTTTTAGAGAACGAACGAGCTCTTATCATAGAAAATGGGTAGTTTTAGTAGGATACGGAAGTAAATTTCTCATTTTCCACTATCCAGAATTGGCAAGTCATACAGACATTGTAAAACAATTTGACGCTCAGTGTCGCTCACACGGCGATATTGCAGGGCGATGTCGAGATACACAGATACATATTTACTCTGTTATTATATTTTTTGAGAGAAAGGGCCAGTTTTTATCGTAGATAATGTGTATTTTAGTAGGAAAGTAAAGTGTATTTCTCACTTCCACCTAAAAAGTCATACAGAAATTTCGCGACAATTTTTCTCTCAGTGCCGCTCAAATGCCGGTAAATGCGGTGAACAAAAATGTAAAAAAAACCACATAAAATTTTGTTTAGCAATAATATTTCAGGACACGTTTATTTAGACATATACCAGTCCAAAACTGTAAAATAAATAAATAAATAAATAAAAATCGATAATTCCTCGAAATTCTGACTCGAAAAGCTTCAGGAATACGAAAATCGGCAAAACACAGAGGACGTCAACGAAAAATGCATAAAATATATGAGAATGAAAATTTTTTTCCTGAAAATATGATACGTATTTGGAAGTGGAAGACGTTGACCTTCCTTCTTTCCTTCCTTCAAAGGGCAGTGCTGAAGAATATCATGAGAGCAGATTAGGAAACCGCCTGAGGTAAATTCCAGATGACAGCCCTGAAGAAGGGAGGTCCGGTGATGATCGAGAAATTGACGATTTTTCTTGTCTGATGAACTGAAGATAGATCTTAAAGGTCGGGGGAGGGGGGGGGGGCAACCATCAGGATAAGAAAGAGGACAGGAAACTGATTTCTTGAAAGGAGCAGGAGGACAGCGAGAGACGAGGGCAAAGGGTCAGAAAAGGTCATTCTCTCAGAGCGCTCGCGTTGATGGAGCAATTGAACATTGGCCTTCCATGAAGGGATTGTCCTGAAGAAGGTTAGTGTCATTTCATGCGGTATAAGTGAACGGATTGTCGCCACAAAATGTCATAAAATATGAGCCTGTGTGAAAAATATCCTGTCTGGTTACTGTATAGATCAGGCAATTTCCACTCCAGTATACATAGCACAACGTTTTCTTTGCAGATGTTACCATAATCATGCTTAAGCAAATATGAATACTACAGAATAAACATATTCAAATGGCGCAATTTTTAACGCCCCGCCATCGTTCTTGATACCCTTATGTATACATACGTACACATATATATATATATATATATATATATATATATATATATATATATATATATATATATATATATATATATATATTTATATATATATATATATATATATATATATATATATATATATATATATATATATATATATATATATATACATATAATACAAATGTCCCTGCAGAGACGTGACAGGATTTCGAGGGCCATCAGTGGCAGCGACAGAGAGAAAGTAACAGAAAAGAACCCTAACGTGGATATTGGGTTGTAATTCTGATAGATTCCTTTGCTTCCCCGAAGTTTGTTCTTGAAAGAAGAAAAAGGTAACAAGGGAAGAAATGATTGCATTCCCTTCTCTCTCTCGAAACACGACAAGAAAGCAGAGAACTTGATGGCTGCATTAACATCTATTTTTTTTTTAGTTAGCAGAAATAATGTTATAAAATGGAAAATGACAACCAGAATATTTTTATTAAAGAGAATGGGAAGATTGTGAACCTGAAACCATAGCGAAGGTTATTCAGCGATGGCTGTTACATTTTACACAGGGAATGGTAGAAATGATCTGTTGATGATTCTGAGGTAAATTTTTGCGGATCACTGATGATATTCATGATATGAAATACAGAAATGTAGCTTTTCACCATTCTGGAGAAAATTGATGGTTCAGTCAGCGACGGTTACTGAAATGCAAAAGATATGACATCACTTCTTGAAGGCAAAACCAGTTCAGCTGAAACAACGATAACAGCCTCTGTGATGGTTAGTGCAGATTTAAGGTGGCTGGTGAACAGTAAGGATTGGTCAAGTGCTGAAAAGGAATAAGAGGCTGGTGGGGCCCTCTGGAGTAGTACAACAAAAAAACACACCCACACAAAAGGAATTTTAGATAAGCAAGGCTTCAACGAAATCTTTGATGCAGATGTCGAGGGGCACAGCCTGGAACAGCGTCAGGAAAGTGGAAATATCTCTATTTTTCTTGAGAAGCCTCATTACAAGTGAATCTCCCTTAGGGGCCAAGCGCTGTGAGCTATGAGGTTATTCAGTGCTGAAATGGAATTTGAGAGCAAAAGGCTTGAAAGGTGTAACAGGAGCAAAACCTCGCAGTTGCAATATGAAACAATTGTTAAGAGAGAGTGGAAAGTAAGATGGAAGAAGGATGCTGTAATATGAACGGAGGTACAGTAAAAAGGTATGAAAGGGGTTGCGGCTAGGGGCCGAAGGTATGCTGCAAAGAACTATGAGTAAGGTGCACTAATGGCGCCATCCCTACGGGGGATAAACTATCATGGAAGTTTTTTTATTAATTTCTGTAGGAATTTCTTTTACTGTTTCATTTCAATGTTTCCGTTTATGGGCTAAGTAAGAGTTTTCATGTGCGTAGTAAGAGTGAATCACTTTCAGTCACGATGAAAGCCGCCCTTCTCTGCAGCAGTGAATATTCGACGCGTCCAACGTTTCCACATAATCCTGGATATTTCTCTGGAAAACTCACAAAGGAGAATCCTTATAAGTAGTTGCTGGCATTTTTTATAATACTGTGAGATATGTGGAAAAAAAACGTCATATGAAACTCGACACATTTATTGAGGGAACCTGTTTTACAGATAGCCGTGGCCATATAATAAACATTACGTAAAAATCATATTTAAGAGATTTTTTTCACGTTAAATGGGGATAAAATGTTAATACTTGAAGCTTGGCTCTCCAGCCAATTTATAATAACTTGATCAACTCGAGTAGCGATGTGGAAGACGATGACTAATGAACCATGATACATATAATGTATCCTCTCTCTCTCTCTCTCTCTCTCTCTCTCTCTCTCTCTCTCTCTCTATATATATATATATATATATATATATATATATATATATATATATATATGTGTGTGTGTGTGTGTGTATGTATATATCTACTTATCTATTTATCTAGCTATCTATCTTAAGAGTGTCATTAAAGTCATTCTTTTAATACATGTACATGTCTCCTAGCCCGATATTTGATGGTCTCTTCCCAAGAATGCTTCGTCTTCAATTCAATCATCTTTTTCGTGACAAAATCCCTTGTGAGAAAACTTGATTGGTTGTGAATGACTGAAAACATTTGTAAGAATATTGCCGGGATTGTAGGAATGATTGTTGACAGATCTTGCACAGAGCAGTATATATGAAAATCAAATTTCATTTCGAAACTACGTATTCTGAAATAAAGCGTACTTATTACATAGCAACATAGAACTTGATAACTGAGATTCTGGACGACATATAAGGCACCATCCTTATCATTAGGAAGCACAATCGCCTTCAGATGCTTCCCACAGAGAAGGATTGGATAAACAAGATGCATAATGTCCTTCAAAGATCGTTTCACAGACTTCTGAACAACAATGCAAGAAATACAGAATAAAGGTTTCCACTTTTCCCAGGTATTGACCGAATTGAATAAATTAATAAGACAATTATTTCAAGAAAAAAACTATTTTCATCCCTAGAGACTCACATTGACCCAATTAAACTTTTGTTGAATTAAGCAAGCGAACGCCACTTGATTAGAAGATATATTAGCTCAGAAAATATCAATAATTCACAGAAAAATAAATTGTTGTTGATCACCGAAAGCATCTGAAATTTACAGCATTTGATCAGAAAGTTTATGTTGTCGGAAGGAGATGAATTATTTGTGAGGGACTGGAATGGAATTTACTGATGCCGATTCATTATCAAAGTTCAAAAAGCATAAAATATAATTGATTACATGAGGTATAAAAAGCATTGCGTGTGTTTGAGAGAGAGAGAGAGAGAGAGAGAGAGAGAGAGAGAGAGAGAGAGAGAGAGAGAGAGAGAGGAAGCGCTGTGAAAATACCTTTCACCATTGTTTTTGCTCTTTCGTGCGATGAATGTCAGCGCCAGTCGCAACTGAGAAATGTCAGCAAAGCCACCTGCTTTAAGAGAATGTCAAATGAAATGACGTCCAAATCTTTTGTTGCCTGGGTCTCATGAAAGGCTTCAGAACAACTTGTTCCTACCCACTGCCTCCTCCAACATCCTTTCATTAAATGAAATTACAGGTAATTTTAGTGAAATGAGTGCAGATTCTTTCCCTTCCAAAATGCAGTATATTTATTAGATGCCTAACCAGCTCCTGCTTCATCTTTGTTTACGAGAAGAATGGAATGTACGTCAACATCTACTACATGCACATTCGTTTATGTTCATAAATTGTGTCAGTTCAGCAAATTTTAAGGACGAAAGAGATCTTTTTCCATAACTTTATAATTCGAAAGTACCTTAATTTCTGCTGTTGAGGTGCTTTGGAATAATAAGGTTATGTGAAAAATCTCCTGAATCATCCTTAACAGTTACTGAACTGTCATAACCCATGAAGATAAACGGGTGTGTCTGTAGTAGATGTTGACGCATCTAATAAATATTTTTCTACCGTTAAGAACGGAGTAACATTTGACCTTGAAATAATAGCTAATGAAAAGCTTCCATTTTTTGAAACTACGTATTTGGAAGGGAAAGAACGTGCCACCGAACTCCCTATTTACGTGATTAGCGTTCCGGAGAAATCCTGAAATATCGTACCCGTCCTCAGCGTGTAATCACTATGGCTGCCAGACAGGACTCAGGGATCTGTGGAGAGTGAGTCAAGTAGTCATGAAAGCCGTGATGGTGAAACGACCCGATTAGGGTCGGGTTAATGCTCACTTTACTCAATCTACAATGACATGAAAATATAAAGATGTTTTGTAAGAGTATTCTATTTATTAGAAAATTAATATATATATATATATATATATATATATATATATATATATATATATATATATATATATATATATATATATATATATATATATATATATATATATATATATATATATATATATATATATATATATATATATATATATATATATATATATATATATATATATATATATATATATATATATATATATATATATATGTGTGTGTGTGTGTGTGTGTGTGTTTTGTGTTGTGAGGTGGTTTATCAAATGAGACTCAACTTGTCCATTTTCTGGTTTATCACAAAAGTGCAAAATGGGGGTACTGGTTCAGGCAACGTCACCCCGTGAATTCCTCTCGCCACTCTCTCACTGTTTCACACAGACTCCAAGCACACTGGTAAATAGTTATGGTTTTGTTATAAAAGATCAACTTAACAACATAGTTTATACTAAAGGTGATACAGAAGTCACTGGAACATGATCAGAAAATATTTGTGTATATACATAAAAGTCATTATTTTCCAAGATATATAAATATGATAAGTGGCAGCATTTTTACGTATGTGTTCTCATATGTTCTTTCCTTGCCACAAGGACAGAAAGTGTAACACTTAAGAAATGAGAGCAGCGTCCTGAGATTCCTTTAGAGTCTCAGTTAGCAGGCGACAAAACGTCGACGCGGTCGAACTCAAAAGGTCCGAACACGATCACCTTTCGCTGCCTTTACAGAAAAACGCCATCTGCCATATTTCGTCGTCACAGTTCTTTCAACTTTGTAATACAAAGCTTAACATGTTATACAGTCATTAAGTTATAAGCATATTCACAGAAAAATAAATCGAAACAATTATGCATTAGCATTATGGCACTTTACACACACACACACACACACACACACACACACACACATATATATATATATATATATATATATATATATATATATATATATATATATATATATATATATATATATATATATATATTAGTAACTCACATTTGTGGCTTAGTACAGTTACACGTGACAAATAATGGAAAAAATTCACACACACATATGCACATATAGGAAATTTTTCTCATCATTTGACACGTTTGAATGTCTTCATATTCACAGACACCAAGCCACAAATGTGGTTCACGGAGGTAAAGGGAACTAGAACGAGAGAGAAAGAGCCGGAATTCATTATTTTCCTCCTTTTCCGGTTTCATTTTTTTAAAAGTCACTTGATCATTGTCCGTTCATCTTTATTTCACGTAAACAATTAAACAAATATTCTATAAATAAAAGAAAAAATTAAACAACGCCTGAGAGAATACAATGTTTGTCTCAAAATGTTATCTCATGAAATTTGTTGTCGATGTAGTTTGTTTTGGTTTTACCTGATGCAGTCATCATTGTTTGTTATGGAAAAGGCCACCAGAAAGAAGTCAGGAAAATTTACTAAATACAAAAGGTCACGACATTTGAAGGTGTTTTAAAGCACAATACAAAACACTCGGTATGCAGTGCGGTATGTAATATTTCACAGAAGCAAAGGTTATTTTCTGAAGTTCAGTTGAGTATACCTTAGTTTAACCAGACCACTGAGAGCTCTCCAAGAGAGGGCTGGGCCGAAGTATTAGATTTATTTTACATGGCTAAGAACCAATTGGACTCCTAGGAACGGGACCTACAGCTTATTGTGGAATCCGAACCACATTATGACGAGAAATGAATTTCTATCACCAGAAATAAATTCCTCTAATTCTTCACTGGCCGGTCGGAGAGTCGAACGCTGGGCCAACAGCATGCTAGCCGAGAGCTCTAGCCACCCCTCCAATAAAGAACTGATTTTCTGAAGAGTTACGTGTGGAGGGTGTTCCTGTTGAATGAGTCCAATTTCGAAGTTTTCTCCTGGTTGAAGAGGAACTAGAATAGAATGATACCGGGTGAAATGAGAACTCGATGTGAATGAGAGCGTTAAGCTTTTATCATTGCTGGGGAGTGGGAATAGTGTGATGTCTCTGTTAAAGCCTTAGATATGGATACATTTATATGACAGCTTTTACTCAGCATTGTTCTTTGACGATCGCTCAAAACAAAATAGTTTGAATATGAGGTGATTCTCATCCAGTATATGCATTCCCCTTGTATGGTAAGCAATAATAAAGGTTTTATCTCATGATGTTAGTTATCATCTTTATCAAGAGGCAAACAGATATTTTACCCTTACCTTTGATTCAACTAACTTCATTTTAATAATTAAACATATTGTTTTCACACCTGTCAGTCTGACTTAGGAAGCCCGAGTCTTTGATCTTCATATTGTTTTCCTGACATCA
Organism: Macrobrachium rosenbergii; assembly: GCA_039081455.1. Taxonomy (NCBI): domain Eukaryota; kingdom Metazoa; phylum Arthropoda; class Malacostraca; order Decapoda; family Palaemonidae; genus Macrobrachium; species Macrobrachium rosenbergii. The sequence goes on along the minus strand of JANJGK010004213.1, from coordinate 47,928 downwards.
ATTTCATTTTTGACGGGAAAGTCTTCTGTGGGGGTTAACGTCCGGTTCCATGGCAGTACATCAACAATACTCTGCAACTATAAAGGCATCATTTTAAGACGTCGGAGAGTAATTAAGATATTATGAGATGTTTCTTACTTTTATTATCAGGAGAATGTGAAGCGCGTTAATTAATGACCAAATCTAATGATATAGCTGAAGTTGTAGCATCATAGCCTTTTATAATGAATGTTGCAGAAGCTTAAGCACATCCCTTTCTAAAATATTTGCTCTGTTCTCACCGCTGAAACGAGTTGTGATTTCAGAGGCAGTTTTGAAGGCTTGCAAGGGATCAGCCCATAACAATAAAATAATCAAGTATCAGTATATCATACGTTGCTGTCCGATGCACATCGATGTCAACCTTTGGAGAATCCACCAGTTATGGATAAAATTCTGTCTTTTCTGCAAGTTTCAAATCCCTCCACTTACTTACCCATTAACAGAGCAATGGAAGCGACTCTATAATCTGTAAGCTCTCCTGCAACATAGAGAAAAATCCCCACTGATATTTTTGTCAAGTATAAATGACCACGAGCGAAAGCTCTTACCCGTCAATGCTGGCATTGAACTTAGTATCCATTGGCAATAGAGGTTGTTGCTTGTCCTGGTTAAAAGTCAGGCTTATCTCCTCAACGGTCTACCATCGATATCAACGATGCCTTTAGCGTGTGCGCGTGTCTGTGTGTTTATATTAAAATATTTATTGTAGGCAGCGCTTAATAGCTTCAACTTAACATCTCCCACAGAGTGCTTTTTATTTCATATTAAAGACCAAAAAATATCACACTTGTTTCTTCTCCTTTAGTTTCACAAATAACACAAAGAGGAATCGGCTCTCGAGGGAGCCTCAGGGCCCGTGTTTTCCAACGAAATGTCACTCGCTTTGCCAACTTTTACCTCCCAGGCCTCTTTGTTTCTTATTCTGCAGGATGTTTGTTAGTAAATTAGTTAAATAATTTCATTTATCACTAAAGATTTTGCTTTGAAAATTTCTCAGGTGGTGGATGGGGGGTTGGGGAATGCGTTCGTGAATCTACCGATAACCCTATTTTAATCCACATTTCCTTTACCAGTAATTTGATATAAATAGAGTGCTTAATCTTTCTGTTCTTGCAAAACATTTCTTGATATCTGTTGACGTCTACCTCAGGACAGGTTGATTCTACTTTTTTCATGTTTTAGAGTTAAAGATAATTTCTTATCATCGTATCGTATATTTTGAAATGACATCATTAATCCCGGCTATTCCCTTGGTAGTTAATGGGTCCACACTGGGCTTAAATTTGGACATTGCTATTTAGTTTCCTTTCCACTGTTTCATGGAGGAAATTATGGGTAAAATGATTTCCGTAAGGATAAGAAACGCCTCTTTGTGATGACATTGTGATCTGTATTAATTTTTTGTAATTTATTCATGTACGTTTATCCCAAAATATTTAATTCGCTCCATCTCTCAACTCTAACCATGCTGATATCTATCCAATCGATATTAATTTGATTGTAAACTAACAACAGTCATCTAACAGTCACTTGTAAAGCTCACATTCATGAAACTATGAAGACTCATTTAATCCTGCAGAGAGGCCTCTTTCGAATTAAAAGAAACGAGGAGGTCACAGTAACAAAATGGAATTTCCGCACTGACAGAATTCATCGCACACTTACAGTACACGCAGAGAAACACATCTCGAGGGAAAATGGAAGTGGTCCCTCTGTAGCAGATTTTAATCAATTTAGGACACTGGTGGCTTTCCTGGGATGGATTAATTGAAGATATTTTGCAGATGACTTCTCCTATATTAATTGATTGATTGATTTAATATCATCATTTAGCATTGTACAAAGGTAGCCTTTGATACCTGAAGTAAACGAAGCTTCTTTTTTGGGAAGGTCATGAATTTACTTTCCTGAATGTATTGAGAAAGAAATTTTATGCAAAATCAACAAGAAATCTACAAAATGAAGGAGATTCGGAGACCTTGCTCAGAGTCTCGTAGATGAAAAAGAGCTGGTTGCTGAAGAAGGTAATCAAGATTAGCAAAGGCCTTGATGGTCTGGGGACTTCAGCCTCTTCAGTGGTGACGAAGGGAACGGAGGAGGACGTTTCTCAGGGTTTCATTCTAAACTGAGGGATTTTGTTGAATGAGAAAAAGTTTTGGGGGCTAAGTGTGAGACTCGTACAAACAGTTGGAATAACAACATTCTGAAGACTTTCAATTCCAACTTGAGCTCCAGCTGCTTTGCCTATGCATTTGTTTGTGTATTTCCTTTAAATGCACATAGTAGCTATTTCCTTCTATCTCCTATTCAAATGGAAATAAGAAAAGTTACAGGACCGAAACAATTTGTCGCATTAACTGATAAAATTGATCGTAAACAGCAAGAGAGGGAAAAAAATCTACGAATAGTTGATTCAGAAAAGTTATTCTTTCAATCAACAAACAAACATGAGAAAATGGAAACTTTCTTTTTTGTCCTAGAAAAGGATTACTAAAGGTCAAAGATTTCTTCGTAGGAATAGAAATTCGGTAAGATTCAATTCGAAAGCTTATTGCGGGTAAGTTTTCCATTATTAATTGATTGACTACAATAGCATCATTAACTGATGCCCTATCAGAACCGAAGTTGACACATACGAAAAAACAATTTATTTCCTGTAAAGGTGATGAATTGGCACTCAGGAATCACATAATTTCGTGAGCTAGATAGTTCCACTGCTATTTTCATGTATTGCCCCAATATTCCTGAATATTTTAGCAACTAGACCAAGGTACCCAACTCATTGCTGAGATCAGCAGGGGCAAAGTAGATGTTTCCAAAAAGATCCCCGGTTGTTTCCCTCCATACGTGTCTCTCACTGGTCCTGTCAAGTGTTTGATCCCTGACTTGCGGTCCTCAGGTATAAGTATCTTTGACAGAAGGTGATAATTCCAGAGAAGAATAAATAACAAATTCTCTAACCTAAAGCTAATTGTTTCCTGTCTCTCAGGATCCTGAGCGATTACAGCAATATATACAAAGAATTCTGTTCATTGATGTAATACCAATTTCATGTGCAAATATTGACTGGGTATCAACGGAAGTACGAGGTAAAGGAGGGGGAATAATGGAATCAGGGAAGGACACTTAAGTGAAGTGAATCACAAGAAAAGGTGGAGAGCGACAGAGGAAAAAAGTAGGAAAAGAAGTAATGAAATTCTATTGATGTTTACTTTATCTGTCTTATTTTGTTGCTCAAAGGAAGAAGCCTTCATTCTGCAGTGGATGAGAACATGAAAACTAATCAACGACCACTTAATCTAAAACAGATCAATCTCTGGCAAAAGCAAACGTCGAACAGTATTCCAGCAAAGGAGGGACACATGATCTAAAACAGATTGCGGTGATTTAGAATTTGGACTTTGCGTTGATGCTGCGTAGTTACAGTAGAAGCAAAAGTGTGCTTCACTTTCCGCTTCCTTTTAATTGACTTCCTTGGATCATGTGGTGCTTTCGCACTAAAAGCAGCCACACGGAAGTTATCTTCTTCGGGTGAAGAGACGAAACAGGTATGTGAAGAAAGTTAAGAGTCGTCCCTCTGTTAGGAGAGAGAGAGAGAGAGAGAGAGAGAGAGAGAGAGAGAGAGAGAGAGAGAGAGAGAGAGAGAGAGAGAGAGAGTCCCTAATAGACATAGCTCTTACTATTTTTTTAACATTTTCGGGAATGAAGTTAGTAACAAGAATATATCCAAATCTTAACTTACGTATCGAGTGAAACTAATAAAAAAAACTGCCTTTATGTTAAAAAACAACAATAGCTGTCTGTCTCTTTGAGTGGGTAAAGTGCCTTTTAAACCGCACAGCAGTCTGATATCATTGCAACTTTTTATCACAACAGCTACAACAAGTTCAAAGTTGTACCGTGATTGGCGAAACACTTCCAGGGAGTCTGACAGATTCCCTGCTCCTGAGGAGAACGTCTCTGGAATTTCCAGTCAAAGCATAAACGTATAAAGATAATTCATTTTCGAATTACACTATCACCTTCATTATTTACGGTTACCTTATTTCATTAATATAAAAGTACATTTTTGTACATACATTAATACACATACTCTCAGGCACACAACCTCAAACACATACATGCATGCACACACATATATATTCATATATACTCTATATATATATATATATATATATATATATATATATATATATATATATATATATATATATATATATGTGTGTGTGTGTGTGTGTGTGTGTGTGTGTGTGCGCCGGCAGCAGGGAACACCCTTCCTGGATTGGATATAAATATAAGGTTTTGTGCCGGAGTGTGTGATTGTGCGCATGTACAGTCGTTAATTATGTTTTCATATTTTTTCCACAATGGTATTTCATTATGGAAGTTAATTTAGCAACGTCGTATGATTTTTGGTTAATATTAAACATTTATGTGCACTCTGTGAAAAACGATAATAATAAACAAATTAAAAACGAAAAAAGGGGCGGGGGGCGGGGCGACCTCGGTGTCCTCTGAGGCTCCTTTCTGCCGTCGTCATATTTCAGAGATGATTGTTTTGACCTGACTGACACTATCACACGGGATGGAAGACAGCCAAAAGAATGACCCTCGTAGCCATTTCTTCTTTGTTTTAACGGCTCATGTTTTATGTAACATAGGCTTATCAGAGAGAGAGAGAGAGAGAGAGAGAGAGAGAGAGAGAGAGAGAGAGAGAGAGAGAGAGAGAGCGACAGAGAGAGAGAGAGAGAGGGAGAGAGTTAGGGGCAGCGGGGAAGAGGGAAGAGGAACTACCGAGGTAAATTAGGAAGATGACGTCTTAGTGGAGCCCATACAGTGATACAACTCTGACATATTCAGACCTCCTTCAGCTGTGAGTTGAGCCAGATTTAAAACAGAAACCTTACCTCCTATTGCACAGAGAATCATGCCACAACGAGAAAGATCATTTACCTGAGGTTAAAATAACTTAGACCATGATCATCAATAGAAAACGTGTTTTGAATATTTAGAGATATCGATCCTTTAACCCTGAATATTCAGTATAAACATATCGAAAAGTCGTGGTCTTTCAAATTTCACGAAAGGGAGCTTCGCTTAGAAGTAGTGCCTGTTTCTCAGGCTTTCTTATATGAATAAATCATTGTATCGGGTGGTAGTCATTTCATGAACTGACTCCCACTAATACAATGATTTATTCATACAAGTAAGCCTGAGAAACAGGCATCTGTTTCCCAAGCATTGTTTCCCTTCATAAATTTTTTGCATGGACGTAAATTTTGACCTAATCTCTCCAGTTTGATCGTTTTTAGATAAACGAAGTATTTCAGTTCAATTTACCTTGATTAAACTAATTATTCTCAAACGATGTTCAAAGCTTTACTGAAATTTCTCTTTTCTATAATATTCAAGGATGCCAACGATCTCTCTCATCAAGACATATTTCAGTCACTCATCAGAGCTGTCATTAAAACTGCAGGAAACGTAAGCAGAGAATAAAATCTGTAAATATCTATTTCCCCATCTATCTATCCAATACTCTCCTTTGTGTAATGGGAAAACGTTTCCCTACAGTAACACCACTGCACAAGGATTCATTGTTATTCATTTCGCCACTGGTCAAAAGGGCAAGTTATTCAATCATTAACCTTCATATATATTTTCCAAACGTAATCTTAGATCTGTAGGCATCCCCTCCCCGGTCAGAAGCTGTGTCTGCATTTTTAAAACAATCCAAGGGGTCAGGGTTAGGTACTCTCCTTTTGCATTTTATTACAATAGGCCGATGTTTCACAACTCACTGTAGTTGCATTTTCGAGGCTGGAAAACAATAATATTAGAATGACAATAAAACATTCAGAATAAAATGAGTAAAGACTTCACTAAAAGAATAAGGAAAACATCGACGCTCATTCTGAAACTTTATGACAAGCTGCGGTGAGCAGTAATTGGAACGCATGATTATTGCTATGGAGGACAATGAATGTACAATCTGAGTTAATTGTACAACAATATTGAAATAAAATATTCATATAAAATCATTACACCCAGAATTTTGTTGACTGGTTATGCTGTAAATGGAAAAAATATTCGATTGAAGTTCTAGTGACCAGCAACTCAGTGGCAGAAATTCGTATTCATTCAGCTATTAGGAGGATAACAGCTTGGCTGGCATGCTAACTAAGCCACGAATAATGTATTAGATATCTCCTGCAAACTCAGATTATGTTTGTTTCGTGGTGGAAGCACGCGTTCATAAATATACCCGAGAATAAACCCTTGAGTTCAATTTGCAATCTCATATTTGCACTGCCAAGAACATCCACACTTCATTAATACAAACACAAGCGTCTAACTCATGGGATCGTTCTGGACCGCATTAAATGCAAATGGTAGCGGTTATTAGTCTGAATCATCAGAAAATACAGAAATGTCATTTTCATTTAATTCACCAAGGGCCGGAGTTAGTCTTTCCGTATGTAAATATCAATAATTTCTTAGACAACCTTTATTTCTTCCTTTGGCTAACCGTTGCAAATCATTTCGTGTTTCTTAACACAACCCTATTTTACCCGTCTCCATGGATGATGAACTTGGCTGAAAACATCGGCGCATTTCTCCTTTACTATGCGGGTTCCCCTTCTGCTTCCCGCTGGAGGCTTCGAAAACTCATTCTCCAGGATGAATAAAATCCCCAGGTTGGGTGCCGGTCATATTTCCCACTTTCTCGGTGAGAGAGGTAGCTTAAAATCTGTCTGTCTGGTCTCTCTCTCTCTCTCTCTCTCTCTCTCTCTCTCTCTCTCTCTCTCTCTCTCTCTCTCTCTCTCTCTCACTCCTTTCGCATCCAATATTAGCTAAAATGAATTAAAAACGGTCACCGTTGGGTAGTTAAACATTGGTCTGATTTCCAAAGCTCCCTGATATGTATGCTGGGTGTTCATAACTAACTACAGCCACATCTTTTCGGTTTATAGAATTTGCGTATTTCATGAAAATTCGCGCGTTCCTCAGGTATTGGCATCTCCATTTCAAAAAAATCCCCAAATGAATTTTTAGCAACTAACTACTATTTCGGTTACGATGAAATGCATCAGAGAATTACGCGGGACATCACAAAATAAAATCCATTACTTCATCATTCTGAAGTCGACATAAAAACCCATTTTTTTTTTTTACTATTTTCTTCAAGGAAGAAAAATCTCCCGGTCGCTGTACAAAAGAGTCTGCGAATTTTCTCCGCAAATATTTTTGGAGAAGAAGAGAGAGCAGCTTCCAGTAATACGACCCCAACCCATCCCCGATATTAAAAATACCCTGCAAATAACGTGTATAGTAATTGGGTAAGTGTACCCAGGCACTTTCATTTCCTCTTTCTTGAATGGTATTGAGGCTGCTTTAAATGAATGCTTTTATTTCCATATGTGGGATTATTTTCACCCTGGACAATTGAAGCAGAAAAACCTGTCCTAAAAGTATACTGGAATTATGGTTTGCCAGTAAAAGTGGTCAAGTCTTCAAGAGAATGAGCTCTCTGAAGTAGACCTCTGGAGTCATCCGGCAACCATGAGCTGAAGTAGGTATGTAACATTCATTTAGACAAGTATTATTATTATTATTATATTATTATTATTATATTATTATTATTATTATTATTATTATTATTATTATTATTATTATTAATTTTGTTGTTGTTGTTGCAGGATGTAAGTCATTTCAAGATTCGAGTTTGAGGAGTATTTGTAAGAATGACAATTGATTGTGTTTCAGGTCTTTACAAATTCACCTCAGACCCTCCCATTCAATCGTCTTTTATTTTTTTTTTTTTGTTTTTTTTTTTTTTTTTTTTATTCCTTGCAGACGTTTGGACGCGATACTGCTGCATACGCTCTTCTTATTGCTATTCATTATTATTGGCGATTTGTCGCTACTGTAGTTAAAATGATGTCAGCCGCTAATGCCAGATATTAAAGGCGACGGAAAATCTAGACAGAAAGTGACAGTGTCTGCGTCACTGGTGCATGTGACTCTACATGCCAACTCTCTCTCTCTCTCTCTCTCTCTCTCTCTCTCTCTCTCTCTCTCTCTCTCTCTCTCTCTCTCTCTCATGGAAACGTAATACTAATGAATGACTCGAACACGGACTTTGCAATAGCGCTTTGACCATTGGACGTATTCCGATTTTGACAAAGCCCTTTCCTAGTATATAGTGCTGAGTCTCGTTCAGGATGTTTTGTACGAATAAGGCTGAAGGCTACAGTTGCAAGATGGTGCTTATAATTAGCGGAAACCCGGCAGCTCATATTTGTATCCATTCAGCAGTTAAGGAGCCGACAGCTTGACTAATTGAATATTGTCAACAGTATTTCGCTCACGAAGAGTGTTTGCTGAGCTAAGTGGTCTTGCATATTGCTGTTGCTGCCTTGGTGCAGTTAATTTGGACGATCTGTGTGTGTTTGTGTGTTTTCATTTATCGAATTTAGCCTTTCCCACTTGAGATGAATTTACACATTGTGAGAAACATACTAAACAGTTGTCGATGTCAGTCGTGTCAAAAGTCTCTCTCTCTCTCTCTCTCTCTCTCTCTCTCTCTCTCTCTCTCTCTCTCTCTCTCTCTCTCTCTCTCTCTCTATCCATGAACCCTTGAAAGCCAGATAAACCAGGAGACGATCAGAGAATTAACCACATAATGATTCTACCTTTATATGATAACAACTGAAGAAAATCCGGATAGAAAACATAGAGGAATTAAATAGAAGTCAAATATCGCCTGAGCCACAAGCGAGAAATGCCGATCTAAGTTCTCGCGTATAGAACGTGTCTAGGCTTGGCAATCAGATGGAAAGATTGTATGTAACAGCAACAAAAGCCTTGCAGTGGCACTGCAGCACAGTCCTGGCCAAATAGCTGGATTTTAGGAGACGCAATAAGAGAAGGAGGAAAGTAAAATTGAGAAACCAGATGCGTCTAAATTGATTCTTAAGGAAAGAAATTTTGGTTCTTGAGAGACATGGTCTTCTTGAAGGAGAGGCAAGGTTAGAGAAGAGTATCTTCTTTAGTTTTCTGTAAAGAAAACTATTGTGCTGGCTTTGTCTGTCCGTCCGCACTTTTTTCTGTCCGCCCTCAGATCGTAAAAACTGCTGAGGGTAGAGGGCTGCAAATTGGTGTGTTGATCAACCACACTCCGATCATCAAACTTACCAAATTGCTGTTCTCTAGCCTCAGTAGCTTTTATTTTATTTAAAGTTAAAGGTAGCCATGATCTTGCTTCTGGCAACGCAACAAGACAGGCCACCACAGCCGGCTAAGAGTTTCATGGACCGCAGCTCATACAGTATTACGAGTATACCGAGACCACCTAAAGATAGATCTATTTTCGGTGGCCTTGATTATAAGCTGTACAGAAAACTCGATTGCGCCGAAGAAACTTCGGCGCAGTTTTTACTTGTTTCTTTTCCTTCTCGTTCATTAATGAAAAGCAAAATGAATGTAATGAAAATAATTTTCATTAAAAATTTAGTGAACACGATTTTTTCATACTAACTATGACTCGTGTACACAGTGCCATCATTTTTCTGTTTTTATAAATATCCTGTGAAGCTTATTGTGAGTTCCCGCTTGTAACAGAGCCTCTTCCCCGATTGGGTCTTCGTGGTGAGCTGCCTCTTGTAGACAGAAAGAGCACCACAGGATGTAGGAGTGATGTGTCAGAGTACAACTGCACCGATTGTTGCCGCATTTTTAATTATCATAAACTATAACGTTATCTTAGGTTTGCGATGCTTCCACTATTTCAAAGACGTTCTCACATGTGTAAATATATATATATATATATATATATATATATATATATATATATATATATATATATATATATATATATATATATATATATACGCGTATATATATGTGTTCCTTGTAAATCAAGGTTTCTCTGTGAGTTTTCTAACAGGAGTATTCCATCGAACAGCCTACGAATTTGATATAATAAATTTTAAAATAAGTACTGACATCATTCAGATAGCTTAAATGAATATTGTCATGACTCATTGAGAGAAAACCTGATTATAAATTTCCAATAAATGTTGCAGAGGTTAATTTACTGATCATACACTGAAGTTAATGTGGTGAATCATGAATGAAAATAAATTATTTGAAATCTGTTCGTAGATCTGCAGCGTTAGCGAGCAAATTTCAACTGAACCTAAAAAAAAAAAAAAAGTTGCACCTAAACTCCATCACGCTGTTATGAGTACAGACTGTTGACCTCATTGCACGCGCCACCGAGAATCCGCTCTGAGCTATTTCTGAAACTCAGTTTAGTGAGATGCTTGCTTTTTGTAGGAGTTGCTTTGTCTTCTTATTTTATTACCAGATGATATGGTGTTTGCACGCATGTAGATGCAAGGGAACCACTGAGGTGGATAATGGGTTCAAGCTTTATTACTGTAGTTCACAGATGTGAATAAACGGAGTAAGAGTTATAACTACTGGTAAGTGGGGAAAAAAGTGACAAAAAAAATGGTGACAGCTCTTAATAGCGGTGAATGTTTTTTTTAAGCTTCACTTTGCTTATCTCAGATGGGTATTTGGGTGAGGGAAAATACAAAAGTGTAATACAAGGATGCATTCTAGTCTAATATCACTGTGATGGTCTACTGCTGCAAGTCCTGGTTCTGATGACGGTATGGTTCATTGAATATTTTTGATGTGACACCATCCACAGGGTAGGAAGCACCTGGTGACCTAGGTTGTAGAAGTGGGAAGGTCCTCGGAGAGATGAACCCGGCCAGGCAAGGGCTCGACGCCCTAAATTAAGTTAGGTCCTATCATTCATTTATCTTAATTTATAGTGCTCTAGGTTAGGCTGGGTGGGGGTTCCAGGTGGGTCGAATCCCCGAGATAGGTAAGGACCTGTGCCCCAGCTTAGATTAGGCTTTAAACACATATCCTTGTATTTCACGCGTTTTGGGTGTCCCCACTCAGGAACCCCGGTTCCCACTGAGATCCCCATAATTGTAAGGTATAAAGGGATTCCAGTATATCTACGACTATTTATTTGGCTCTGAAAGGAATGCCAGGAACGTTCATAGCATACAATGGAATATAGGAGAATCATCTTGCCAACTCCAGAACGCGATTATAGTTTTAAAAAGTTCACTGGAGTCTAACGTTGTTTAGCAAATATAATAAAATACATTATAATCACAGCATTAACATAAAAAGACACCACGTCCGTCTTCGAAAGATACTAATAAATGTGCATTTTACTGTTTCGCCTCTTTCCCTCATAATGAATGAAGAACATTCCTGATGGTGACAGTACCAATAAATGTGATGCAAAATGCAAACACATTTCTAGGGTGTGTATGAAAATGTGTATGAACATGTGCACAGATGTCTCTCTGTATGCAAAACTATTTGATGTGGTAATCATTCCCTGCATTCCTTCTCTGACTCTCATAAAGGACTCTTCCTGAACCGAACAGGTATTGAATGACAAGGGGGGAAGCGTCACTGCTATTCCCTGAACCCAACTAAAATTATTCACTCCATTCCAACCAAAGTGTTAAATGCAGGTCTTATCTCTTTTCATTAAACCAGTCGCTATTTTCTGTACATGAATTCAGGACATATCTCCATAAATACTATGCAAATTTACTACTATGGTCGTCACAGAGGAGTATTAGGAAACTAATCTGTCGCAATATTCGTCTTCCAATAGGCCACTTAAATTTCAACTCCTCTTGCAGGGAGCTCTAGAAAGAACTACACTCATTTTCACAGCAATTAGTAAAAGAACAAAGGAACTCGCTAAAGACCGGCATGAAGAATCTTTCATAACTTTCCACAAATGAAAGCACAGAGTCCCTTTCCATTGTCCTAATTGACAATAATGAAACTTTGCCAACACTGGGCTTTTGAACTGAAACTGCTCAAGTTTTCTCCCATTGCCCATAAGTTTGATCTTTCTGTTATTATCAGTCATAAAAGGCATATTGCAAGAACAGAGGTTGGCTGCAGTTCGCCATAATAAAAAGCGGCTAGAGATTTTCGTACTGAAAGAAATTTTTGTTTTTCAGTATTGTATTGGTCCAGATTATGACTGCATCTGTCATGGTATTCCTTTTGCTATTATCTGATGATGATATCATATGGAGTACCTTTAAAGTAAAAACAATTCTTCTTCATCTGTAGGATTACCGATTGATAAATCTGTTAAAGAAATGCAACACACACAAACTCGAAATATAAAATTTTTCATATAGGAAAGGACAAATACCAGTTACAGAATTTTAGGCTATCTTTTATCCAGTGCTTTTCCTTATAATTTGCAGATAAAACTTTAAAAGCTGATACTTGTCTGAAGCATTTTGATGTCCATAATTATGCTTTTACACATAAATTACAAAAATTATTATAACTCTAATACTAGTATCACCGACTTTACATGCAAGGCGAGCATCCAAAAAGTTCTTTATCTTTCTGTGTAAAATAATTGACATCATAGCTCAAAAATTCAAGAGCGAAAACAAAGAAATAAAAGAATAGAGGAAATGAAAAGAAAAAGTTAAAAAAGAGAAGGACGAGATTATTTCCAGTCGTGCCTTCATCAACAAGCCCGGACCCGCACTCGGCCGAAGTGACGTCGCGCATAAGGCCTCTCTTGGACATGTCCACCAAAGCTTGGACTGCAACAGCTTCCAGAGATGTTGAGAGTATATAGAGCGACAATATGGAGATTTTTATCGGTTAACAAATGCATCAAGAGATTAAATAGGAAAAAAAAAATGATGGCTGAGAAGTGATTTTGAAGTAAAGAAACCTTTGGTCGCGAAGTAATGATATATCTGGGGAAGGAATCTCGTCCCAAGGTAGAAGTTCCACCTCCACACTGTGTATCTCAGCTTTACCACCACATCCTAATACGGAAAATAGCTTGTTATTTTGAGAGGTGTTTATCTAGTCAGGTTGTATGAAAACAGCATGCTCAACGCCAAGTGAGCTGTATTGACATCTTATGAGGCCTGATGGGAATAAAAGCTTAGGAGGGAACTGCCCTCTGGCGTTTGCAAGAGACCGTCGAAGTTAGAACAACGGATTTCATCTTCACAGCCTGGCATCCGGGACCTGAATTCTATGGGTTGCAATCTATTTAGGACACCTGGGTTGTTGAAGTCTCACTTCCCATTGTTGGTGAAAAGGCACTTCCCTGGAAAATTGATATTATTTTTTAAGACTATCATTTCACGCTTAGCTTACAGATTTTGGCATTATAGAGAGATAAAGGATTTTTTAATATGAGCGATTATTATTATTATTATTATTATTATTATTATTATTATTATTAGTATTAGTATTATTATTGTTGTTGTTGTTGTTGTTGTTGTTGTTGTTGTTGTTGTTGTTGATGTTGATGTTGTTTTGCTGTTGTTAGTGTATTGCTAGAATTATGGTAAGGTTCACTGAGGAAGAGTAAGTGATAGCTTTGAAGTTACTAAATGGAATCGAACAAGATACAATGTAGACACTAGCATGAACACGATTTTTATGTGATTATTTCAAAAAAATATCATAAATTTCCAGTCAGACATTTAAGGCTGCAGAATTAATTACTGATTCCGATGTAAATAACATCCTTTATTATAATTTTTGCTCCTCGTCGGGCAACAAACATAAATGGTAATGACAATGATATGGTGGTTTGGAATATAAACACCTATTTCCTAAATGATTATGTAAACAGACGTGAACCAGAAATAGCCCCGTCCTTGACCCGAGATCAAAGTGGTGCCAGAGAGGAATAATCGCATTCAGCAGACAAGGAAGGATTCTCTTTCTGTCGACTGGCACATGACGGCGACCATCTCGGTTGCCTTCCCTCCAAGGGAAGCAATGATTTCTGCACGAGCAACGCTATAATTTATAGTCTGTAAGAACCACCTCACCATAGCGCCATTTCCATTTGACTCCTCAAAATAGAACCTCGTGAAGGAGGCAATACTAATTTTCGTCACTGGTACCAAACAAGAAGGACAGTCGTTCTTCTCTTCGGAAATGACGGGAGGTCAGCATCGAACGGCGTTTATATCAAAGGAAACGCTTGACTTCTCCCATATTTCCAGAACCTAAGTAGCGTAGCCCTATTCCTTTATCCTTTAATCTTCGAAACATCGCTTATATCAAATAGATATCGCAGAAACTTTTCGGATATGTTCTCTTTTTTGTAATAACAATCCTCAGGGGTTTAGTAAATACCACTAATATTACCAGCTACAATGAGAGCTTCTTATTGAAAATCCTATTTCACGTTTTAGGCATTCTTTAATATATTTCCATCTAAATAGGTAGAGTATTGCTTACAAGGGTGTCTGTTCATCTAAGTTATTATTTCAGGATCACAGAACTGTTCTTTTTGAGTGGGAATGAACTAATCTCCTTGTTGTAATGAAAATGTTCTTTTGGCATTAACTGTTCCAAATGAAATTCAGTAACTGAACAAAAAGCACGAGATGAAAGGAAACTGATTTTATGTAACTGTTGTCTATTAAGTATTCATGATTCTTTTATGTTGTAATGACTCATATATTTCCCATTGTTGTATCTCTGGACACAATTCTATCATAAATGACAAAAAATAGTTTGAATCCATTTGTTGATATGGTACATACGGATAATACCTTATTTCCAAAACAAAAAGAGATCGTTTTTCATTTCTATTAAACTAAGCGATATGCTAGACATTGATTAATTAACAACCGCAACAGAAATCTGTATTGGCATTCAGTAATAAAAAATGTCAGTTAAGGACTCCATTTTTCCTTACTCAGTCCAACAATATCTAAATCCTGCTGTCGAACCACGTCTCGAACTCGGGCATGAAATGTAGACTTCCAGTGCCCCATCCATTGTGCCACCAAGAAGGATCAATGATGTTGTTTGCGATGAGACCCAGTTAAATCGTCAGAGAAGAGCAAGATCTTGATTAATGAAGGACTAGAGACGTGTTTTTACGAAGAACCAGATCGGACTGGCATCGAACTTCAGAAATTTATGTTTCTCAATGAGAGCAGAAGAGACATCACACGATTTTATTACACGGTACCCAGAAAGACAGGGATTACTCTCTTAGTAACAAGCATGAAAGGATATTAGAGAAGAGTGAGGAAATGATTCTATATATATGGGAATAATACATCCATTCAGCATTATTTTAACATGACTCAGTACGAAAAAAAAACCCGTAAGCATAACATACTTTTCGGCATCGAGGAAGTATAGGGTCCAATATTATAATTATTATTATTATTATTATTATTATTATTATTATTATTATTATTATTGAAAAGGATGGCTGTCTTCTGCGAATTTATCTTGTACAGGATCTTTTCTATTTTCCTTATTATTATTATTATTATTATTATTATTATTATTATTATTATTATTATTATTATTATTATTATTATTATTATTCAGTTAAAAAGAATAGCAGCATCAGTGGAACTGGTTTTATATAAAGTCCTTTCAATTCTCCTCAATATTCTCCCTTCTTCAGGGCTGATGTCTGCTAAGAGTTGGCCCACGTCCATAATCTGCCTGAACTCTGGAATCACGAGAAAATTCAGTGACATCACTCCCTGACCCTAAGACTATATTGGAGAGTATTTTTAATTCATATTTATTTATATCTGCCTCACATCACACCAACATTATTACGAATATAAAGTTTCTTTAATTAATACCACACTATTTTATATATCCATACCCACTCTTAAAAAATACTAAAAATATATACCAATATATCAACGTCTTACATTCTCATTGGACACCATTCATTGCTCAACATTTGTTCATGGACAAGCTCTGTCTCTTCTTCAGAACAAACTCCAAAACAACCTCTTATCATTGCCTCCTAAATCCCTAGGGACCGCAACTACCTAGTCTCCACAGGGTCTCCGTGCCAGATCTTGCACCCTATATTGGGGTGGCTATGCTCCTGAAACATATCGTGTGCATTGAGACTTGAGCTTGTCTTCTCCTTGCCCGGTTCACAACATTCGGATATGACCGTGAATCTGCAGGCTCTCTCTCATGGTTTGTTTTTCTGGAGACGTCAAGGTGACACAGTTCCCATCGCCCCATATATATATATATATATATATATATATATATATATATATATATATATATATATATATATATATATATATATATATATATATATATATATATATATATATAGAGCCTCGATGGCTCAGTCGGTTACAGCAGCAGCTTCGGACTTCGTAGAGGTCTGTGGCGCGGGTTCAAATCCGCAGCCGACTGATCAGAGAGGCAGACACTTTGCTATCCGTGTAGACATCCCGGGATTATATATGTAATCAACGGATAGGTTTGCTTAAAAAGCAAATGGATTTTACAGACTAAATACACACACAAAACAAAGCCACTACAACACCTAAAAACATAACAAACATCTCACACGTCTCGAACTCTCGCCACACCCGCGCAATAACTTCTCGCTGCTGGGAAGAAAGGGCGTTGGGTCGGGTATGATACATGAAACATACGCTACCGGGGTCTAAGCGATGTCAGGCAGGGCAGCCGATCGAGACCACAGGTCTACCCCAAAGCCAAATCAAAAAGTCCTTCAAAAGAAGGCATCGTGCTTACCCCATACAAAAATGGGAAAAAAGCACGTTAAAAGAAGAAGAAGATATATATATATATATATATATATATATATATATATATATATATATATATATATATATATATATATATATATATATATATATATATATATATATATATATATATATATATATATATATATATATATATATATATATATATATATATGTATATATATATATATATATATATATATATATACACACACATATATATATAAATTTCATGCCAAAAGATATATCTTGCACTTACATGTTTAGTTTTGTTAAGCTGCTTTTATTGAAGAATATGAAATGCGGTATTGGATTAAAGATAACAAAATATGAGGATGCCATCAATCAGAGCTTGAAATAGCTTATGCCTCTCAGACTTGGGATTTTCCCGTGTTGTAGCTCGGATCATAGAGCGGATATTAATACGCTTTTGTAATCTCGGTACGTGACAAGAACTAAGTTCGTAATCAAAGCTCAAAGGTGTCTGATCGAGTGTGATTTGAGGGTCAGCTCCTCCGAGAGAATACTTACAGCAGACGAGAATATTCGTTTGATATATGAAAAGACGTCTTGAAATTCTAATGATGTTACTTAGAATTCAAGTGGAATAACACTGTCGTGTCAGAGAGATATTACTTCTCAATCAGAGCGACAGTAAACCAGAATCAAAGAACTGAATGACACTTGGGAGTAACGGAAATAATAAAAAATAATAGGAAAACACCAAGATAGTCTTTAAGAGACGGAGTAGTAAATCCTCTGAAGTCTTCGGGATGACAGAAGATTGAATCCCACAGTAAGTAAATCTTGGAAGGCAGGCAACGGAAGGTCGGTAAAAAGTTTAGCAGAAAGATGAGAATTGATGACAGTAAAAGAAAGTTGTTGTGCAAGGAAGGTCTCCTGTGTCAACTCTTATTTCCTGAGGTGAAATGTTGATGACAAATCTAATAAAGAAATTGCATATTTTGAGTTGAATAATCTACATATTGAGGTGGAACAAGAACAGCTGACAGCGCAGTGAATGCAAAGTGACGACGCAAATGCGACAGAAAGATAAATTCAGGTGAAGAAATCAATTAGGGTGCGTTAAGGTGGTTTGGTCACGCAGAGAGAATGAACGACGAGAAAATGTAGGTGAGAAGTTTCTGAAATACGGGAGATCTGGGATGAAAGAACAAAGCCCGAGGAGTGGTGCTGCAAAGGAACAGTCTTGGAGTAGAGCAAGCATGAGGGTGAATGGTAGGGAGGTGTCTATGGTGCCGTGTCTGTAGGGGGTTCGACGTCCTGCTGATAGCCTGCTGTGCAAATGTCTAATGTTCTAGTGTTTTAAAATAGAGTCCAACCTTTATTCAGCTCTCAAGACAATAAACAGGCAATAAATTTGTTTGAGTCACCCCTGTGATAAAATGTATTTAAGGAAAACAAACGTGTCTAAAAATAAAATGGACTTTAGAAGCTGCAAAACTTTAATATAAACTGTTTTAATAAAAAGGCAACCACTGTTTCCTTGATATAGAGTTTAATTACCCTTGTCTACTGTTAAGAATAATAAAAAAAAAGTAAAAAAGAGCAGAAGCTTCTTTGGCGCAATCGAGTTTTCTGTACAGTGTATAATGCTGTATGAAACTCTCAGCCATAGCCCATGAAATTATCAGCGGCCCTTGAAACTTTCAGCCACGGCCGGTGGTGTCATGTGTTGTTGGCACCTATAGCGGTGCCAGACGCACGATCATGGCTAACTTAAACCTTAAATAAAATAAAAACAACCGAGGCTAGAGGGCTGCAATTTGTTATGTTTGATGATTGACGGGTGAATGATCAACATACCAATTTGCAACCCTCTAGCCTCAGTAGTTTTTAAGATCTGGGGGCGGACAGACAAAGTGGGGACGGACGGACAAAGAGCCATCTCTATAATAGTTTTCTCTGACAGAGAACTGAAAAAGGACAAGAAGGAGGGCGAGTGGCACAAAATCATTTGAGTTCTCCAACGACACCTTCAGTGGGAGAGCGAAACGCACACTAAAGACATTTCTCTCTCTCTCTCTCTCTCTCTCTCTCTCTCTCTCTCTCTCTCTCTCTCTCTCTCTCTCTCTCCCCCGCTGCAGAGATGGTCAGGAGCTTTCTCCCTTTCGTTTACTCTTGTTGCAGCAGGAGATATTCAGGCTAACCAAATAACGTGTCCCACATTTAGCTGCTTTCTTTTTTATCTGAATCTTGCAACAGTATCTGCTCACTCTTCTAGAAGATATATTCACTTAAACCGCGAGAAAAAATTAATAAAATGAGGTGTTCATGAAGTAAAATTCTTTATATATTAAAAACCTATTAATATCGTAAAAAATATTATTCGTTATAATTCTTTTTATATCTAAAAACCAACATGCAGTTTTATTGAGATCGAAGGATCAAAACCAATAAATGATTAAAATGCAATTTTCTAAGCCTCAGCCACACTAAGAGAACCATTCCGGTGCTAATTAATATTGGTTAATTTTGATGGGCAAAATAAAAGATATACTGATGTAGTTTGTTCGGATATTTACAAGTGAAGAAGGTAATAATTCCATAACAGTTGAAAAGATCACGACTGAAGGAGTCTACGTACATCGCATGTTTTAATTTATAGAGTAATGGCAGAGGTTACTGTAGATCTTGCTTCACTCCAGTTAACAGGATGATTGGAATCTCTCGTGTGTCCAGATAATACATTCGATGTCTGGCCGCTTCTCACATATTATTGATGCTGCTTGATTCGTTGATCATTAGCAAGTTTTTAGAGATTCCTAAGATTTTAAAGCTTTTCAACATTTTAATATTAGGGGTTTGGTTATAAGAAATTCTCTCATGCCGTTCCTGGTTACACAGACGAAATTCCCTGCAAAAACTGTGATGAAAAATATCCTGTACAAATTGGAAAATCACTTGAACAATGAATCAAACAGCACCAATATTCTGTGAGATTTAGCCAGAAATCGAATGCACCATTTGCACACAGGAAAGATTCCAATCATCCTATGAAAGGAGTGAAGCAAGGTCCACAGTTACGCCCAACCACCCGCTGAAAAAAGGAATGTCATTGACTCTAGTTTCGTAAAATTACTCTGGCTGTGTTTTAAGCTTATGTCTTGGTCTGTTGAAGCTTGATGCTTTTATAATTAATTAATTAGATTGTTGATAAATACAGGCAAAGCGATTAAAGTTCAGGTTTATATAAGCTTGGAAAATTGCAGTTAGCTATCCTTTCCAGAGTTATCAACGTTAAGTGGGCTGTTCATTTTGTGACCAGATTATCTTTTTGTTTACCTTTTACTATTCTTCCGAACTGAGTCTTATTTGTTCCTCGACGATTCGGGAATACACATCTCGCGGAAGCGCTTTGGTAAGATCTTCTGACTTTTACGTTCCTGCGGTTTTCGCTTATACTAAATCACGTGCATCTCCTGCCATTTTCTGAGTATATATAATATATATATATATATATATATATATATATATATATATATATATATATATATATATATATATATATATACATATATATGTGTGTGTGTGTGTGTGTGTACGTGTGTACGTATGTATATATATATATATATATATATATATATATATATATATATATATATATATATATACTCGTATATATATATATATATATATATATATATATATATATATATATATATATATATATATATATATATATATATATATATATATATATATATATCACCACATAGGGACACGCGATGGAGGGCAGCAAGGAAACCATTCTACATATTTTTTCCCATATAAAAATATTCCCACCTTCGAATTATCCAAACGAGAAAATGAATGTAGTGTAATCCAGGAAATCTGCGCCTAATTGTTGAACCGTCTGGAGTGTTTATGGTACCGCCTGTTCTTTCCGACACATTTCCCTCGCACTCTCGGGCACAGAAATTACTCTCCTTTATCATAAAAGTCTGTGAATAATATTTTCCCTCTTGCCAGCATCTTCTGTACCCTTACGCAAGCCCCTGAACTCAGAGATTAGGTCCCTTGGAGACCCTCATACTTTTCTTTGACAACTTCTCCCATAAATATACATTAGACCTGGCACTTAATAAGCTTAAGTGTTTGAGTAGAAGCGAATGCTCTTTTAGTAAGAAAGCTTAGCGCAAAGAAGAGTTTCGAAAAGGAAATATTTTCCCATTTCATTTTGTAAGAATTGACACAATGAATTCGTCATGGAAATTTTGCATGATAATCCTCGCGCAGGTAAGATGACTTATTACTGATGACCCATTTAGTGAAAAGCTCAATAGTCGTAAATATTATTTGTGTCATTATTCAAATGCTTGTAATTAATTCAACATAGATGGAATAATCAGCTCATGAAGATAAGTTTACCATAATCCTTTCAAAATCTTAATTTTTTGAGGGGTGGTTATTCAAACTTATTATTTACATTTTTTTTCTATCTTTAGGAATATATAAGCAGAGAAAGCAATAAAAGATTTGTATACCATAAGCTGGTCCTGAAGAAAGAACCCGTCCTGGCATAAGGGCGTCTTCGCTTACAGCAACATTATATTCCTGGAATGATCATTTCAATACCAGGAGTTCAGTCAATCTACGGTTGACTTGAAATGAACTAATTAATAATGAGAAAAAAATGTAATTTCACTTCAGAAACCATTTTTTTCTATTTTTCATTATCTCGGCTTAGACAGCACAGACCTCTCTTCAAGATCATATGGGACTGACTTTGACTTTGAAAGTAAGCTACACGGAAACTTGCTATTATAAACCTCAACGGTATGGTAAGTTCCCTACTCCATTAAAAAGATTCTCAAGAAAATATATAGCGCTTATCTTCACGTGAGAACGACAGTAGTGAGTGTAGAATGAATAAAAAAAAAAGTTCTTAAGTACCTTATGTTTCCGAGGCGTTCCAGTATACAAAATGAAATTTTTTGCCAAGAGAGACGGATATTTTCTTGGGGGAACTATATGGCTGACGTACATCACATGCCAGTTGTCAGCAGTATGATGTAACACGTTTTATAAAACTGTCGACATTAGCTGTAATGAGACTGACTTAACACATAAACAAGATATTTTGACCTAACAGCCATGTGCCAGATGGTCATATTTCAGAGACAGATCGGTAGGTATCATCCTTAGCCAAGGTCACTTTTCGTGAACGGATTGCCGAATATTGTCCTCTCCTCAGTTTTTACAGCGCAGATAATTATTTGATTTCCATCTAGCTTTGCATAAGAGTAGCAGATACTTGGATTCGTCGTCATAGAGATTATAGTCTTATTTTACAAGAAATTCAGTCAGTATGTTTAATCACTGATAAGGGAATTTCCACTTCTTTGCTTGTCTTGACCAATCCTTTAGGTTCTAGCTGCAACCGCCGAAATTTGTAAACAGAAGAACTTCATCTAAAGATTACCACAGCCACACACATATACACACACACACACAGAGAGAGAGAGAGAGAGAGAGAGAGAGAGAGAGAGAGAGAGAGAGAGAGAGAGAGAGAGAGAGAGAAGAATAAATGTCTTTCTCGTTTCCACTTGGAAAGTAAGACAGAGAATCGAGCAGTGGTCATCCTCCTCAACCCATCACGGAAATGCTTCTTGCAGTGGATTAACTCAATTTAGGAATTGTGACCTCCAGCCCAGGGCCTTTTGCTTCTCGTTTTCTGGGAAAGTCTTGAGCCAGTAGGCCCTCTTAGAGGTAAGTGGAGCGCTCAAACCTTTTTATTTCTCTGCAATTGGTTATAAAGTCATGTTTTGGTATATTTTCCTCGTAAAAGGTACAAGTGTCTCTTGTGACATAATGAGCAAATTTGCATTCTCTGAGGAAAAGGCGTTATAATATGGCTAATTCTAATTGTAATTGGCAATCTGAATGAAATCTTTTATGGATGTAATATTTATGATCGAAGCGATAGAATATAAACAACGTCTGAATGTAGAAAGGTGCGTCTCGAATGAATGCGAAGATTTTAGTCATGAATCTCAACATCCTTGTAAAACATGAGAACAGAAACTCATGGAGAAGATGGGACTATATCCGTCTACAGATCATAAGTTACCAAGCTGCTTGAGTTTTCTAAGTGAACACAACGCCGTACACCAGATAGCAACAGACAATATTATGAGCATTGCTTCTATAATACAATCTGAAGCTGTAACCATATTTCGTATAAATGGTCTTTTGTGTTTATCTTTGCTCAAACATACGTTACATGTCTAGGGTACAATTAAACAACAAATATTTCAGAAAACTTTAATCACCTCCAGCATTTAAAATCTGTCTCGCAAACGGAAATTGTTACTCTTGCCATGAATACAAAAGTTGGCCTCACAGAAGGTAAAACTTGTGGGCCTTCATTTGTGTTGAAAAGATGATTTAACTTCCATAGTACAAGTCAAGGTCAGACACTCAGATTTCCAAACCCAGGTTCACAGTTATTACGAAGTCACAGCCGATTTACTTTCGTTAAAGATAATAAACATGATGAGCAGGTTAAATAATTTAACATTGCCCAGTATTAAAAGACAATGTGTACTGGAGATGAATCGCCTCCTTCCCAGACCCCTTCGATCTGAAAAATCGCCAAAGATGTATTTTGGGCAAAGGCTTCCTGAGGATACATCTAAAACCAAGTTAAAAAAAAAATAACGAACCTCAGAAATTAGGATCATTCATTTCTAGATTCGAAGTTTAAATCGCTGTCTCAAAAAAATGAAAATGAATTTCCATTCTTATCTAAAATGGTGTCCTATGATCCGGGAAATAATCCAGATACAAAACGAAAGTAGATATTTACACGACTATTTGACTTGTTCTTGAGTGTACATGCCTTTTAAAAGACCAAGAAAGGTCAACAATTACGTTTTCCAGGTAAGAGCGATAAAGAAAATTTATATTAATAAATCTGTAATTACTTTCATAGAGTGGAAAATATCTTTTGAAAGCTCCAGAGTAATGAATAAAATACCTTCCTCTGTACTTCCTGAAGAATACAACAGACTCCCTTTAAAAGGGGTGCATCATTATCCTCTAAAATCCAGTACCACAACACTCTTAGATTACTGGGACATCATAAACAAGGCTGTTTGTATGAAAAAGGTGATTGCCAATCAGGGCCGAAACATGGAAAATAATATTGCTATTTTTGTATTTTTTTCTCCTTTTCGTTTGATAGCGAGAAAGGTGAATAGGTAATTTTAAGATATCCCTTTAAGGCACACATAAAGAGAGCTACAATTTGATAGTTTCAAAAGAAACGAATACTTATCTTTTCGTTTGATACAGAGAGAGAGAGAGAGAGAGAGAGAGAGAGAGAGAGAGAGAGAGAGAGAGAGAGAGAGAGAGAGAGGTTTTCTGCAGTTTTTCATACCATAGTAATAAAAAATTGACATCGAAACCCGCTCCTTCGGATATATTTGACAACAACATGTAATAAAAGAGGGACGAACAATATTTCATCAATATGGGAGTAGATATTGCAACACATAAACCTCCTCCTGGAATGTATCGACACATGTTGTAATTTTGCTTTCATCTTAACGCTGACGCTTTCAAAGTCAAAGCATTAGTTGATATTGCATTTCGATACATAGTTCAGTTTATGGAGTTTAATGATTTATGTGACTTTTTTTCTGTTCAAGGCTGCCAGTCCACAGGGCCTGGAGTAATTTTGGGAATCACCTGCGAAAATACTTTGCATAAAATGAATATTCCACCTCTAAGATTTGTGATATCTAAGTCAATAAGAACTTCTGCAGGAGGCGTGCGAAGGACTTTGAGGTCCCAAGGCAAAATTTGTATCTCTGAGGTCCCAAGGCAAAATTTGTATCTCTGTTCATGAGTTTTCCCTCTGAAAACCTTTTGGTCAATATCCGAGTCTGTTCTGAATAATGCAAATGTGTCATCAACATACCTTACATAAAAAATAGGGTATGTTAATGACACATTTGCATTATTTAGAACAGACTCGGATATTGACTCCTTTTTAGCATACGCTAGTTCTCAACATAACAATCTTAAATTCACAGTAGAAAGAGAGGAAAATGGTCAACTACCTTTTTTAGATGTACTTGTAACAAGAGGCAATGGTTCTTTTAACACCTCTGTATTTAGAAAGAAAACTTTTACGGGTTTAGGATCTACTTATTACAGTCATGTTTTTACAATTTTAAGCTTAATTCAGTATCAACTTTACTTCCATAGGGCATTTTTTGTTACATCAAATTGGCATTCCTTCAATCAGGAAATAAACTACCTTTTGCGATATTTTAAGAACAATTGCTTCCCTCAAATACTTTTTTTTAGGATGCTTCGTAGTTTCCTTAATAATCAGTTTTACAACTACACTAAAACAGTTATCACGGTACCGAAATTAATCATTTATGCTAAGTTTCCATTCTTACATGATGACTCCTTCACAAAAAGGTTTATCCAGATCATATAAAATCATTATAATGCAGTCGGTATTAAACTAATACCGAAAAAGTTCTTAACCATTGGGTCTTTCTTTAAGAGTAAAGATCGGTTAAGTCTCTTCCTTACCTCTAATGTAGTATATAAATATACTTGCCCAAAGTGTAACTCTGGGACTTATGTGGGATCTACGAAGAGGTTACTGAGGGTCAGAATCGATTCTCATCGCGGAATAAGTTTTCGCACAGGAAGTAGGCTCTCCAACCCTGAGCATTCGAATATCAGGAATCATGCAAAAGTTTGCAAAACTCATATCGAGAGAGACGATTTTTGCATCATAGGGCAAACACAAAATCCTCACGAACTACCCATTCTTGAGTCGTTGCTCATTAAGCAGCTTGTTCCCCAGTTGAATACCCAAACCTCCTCGATCCAACTGTATCTTAGTTGACGTGTCTCCTTCTGTTTGCTCTTGTGCCATTCAGTCTTCCTCTCTCTAAACTGAAGGTTGGTCGGCGGTCTTAGCTTCTAAAAACATCTTTGTAATTGTAAATTTTAGTCTTTTTACTGCTTTTTAAAAAAATTTTAAGATTGTTTTATAATTTTATGATGTTTATTGACAGATTCCCAGAAGATGTAATAAAAGTAATATTACGAAACGTCGGAATAAAAATGAAAAATATAGGAAATGGCCTGTTTCCTTAGTCACCTGTGATTTTATATATATATATATATATATATATATATATATATATATATATATATATATATATATATATATATATATATATATATATATATATATATATCTCTATATATATATATATATATATATATATATATATATATATATATATATATATATATATATATATATATTATATATATATATATATATATATATATATATATATATATATATATCTATATATATATATGTGTGTGTGTGTGTGTGTGTGCATAATGTGTGTGCTTGTTGTATTGTAAGTTATTCACATTAACTTCTAAGAAGATAGGAAGATATTCGATTCCTCGAGACTTTTCTACTTTTCCAGACAAGAGACAACTTCTGGTCTCATTTTATTTCCATCGCCAGTTGGTACTGCATTTCGGCCACGAAGTTCGAGCAATAAAATTTCGTTTAAGCCTCAAAGTTTTTGTTGCTCATGCTACTTGGGCGACATTTTCCCATCCAGGGAGGGAAATCCAGAGGAACTTTCCCCTTCCTGAAATCCGTAATCACTGGAACACTCCCAGTCGTATTCCAGCGGCACGTTCCCTACATCTGAGGCTTTGATGATTGATTTTACATTTTCTTATTAATCACTGGATATGTAGGGAGCCATTTTAAATAGAATTATTTTCTATTTTATTTCGATTAGGAGTCTATTAACTTGACCATGTTTGCCTGAGAAATTGTTCATGATTGTGAAGTGTTATCTGACAAAATGGAACTTGTTAGATTGGCTATGCACAATCTAAGGAAGTCGTCAATCACTGCATCCTCCAACAGCGTTCACGTTTTGCAGAATTGTATATGAGTCTGTTAGATGATTCTTCTCAAAGCCATCAAAGAAAATCTGGTCCCATACATTCTAATATTCAAGATATCTCATTAAAAGAGTCTTCAATTCTACCTTTACAATAAAAGGAACAAAGAAAGAAAGAAAGATATGCAACAGTTGTGACACATAAACAAACAGACACTAAAATAATGTCAGCGCCTTGCATGTGAAAATTAACATAGGAAGTGATTCGTCATATCAGGAAAAGCATTTAAAGTTGCTCATGGTTTTAATAACAGTTCTTAATTACATCAGATAGTAAAAATATCTTTTAACTTCCAGTTTTTTTCAGACTTTTTAGACACGCTTGTCATTACAAAGCCTTGAATTCGAAATAAAAATGAAATGAAAACTCTAACTACGAGGATAGAGAAGCGAATCACACACTGATTAAAAACATTGAACCGAAATCCTTTATTAGTAACTGAGTTGAGTCAAAGGGTGATAGTATAACAACTTCAGCACCACTCTAACAAAAGTAAGGGTACCCCATGTAATCATGAACAAGATAGGCCAAAATTCAGTCGCAGTATTTTATCCCCAGGAGTAGTAATGGAATTACAGAAGGTATGTTTCCATTTTCATTTGTGGCAAAGGTCTAAAGTCCAGCTGCAGCGGACAATGTCAGATTCCGCGAGACTGAAAATCTTAATGACATCAAGAGATTTGTGAGAGGATTCCTCTCCTTGCCGTTGTCGGATGCTTTCTCTTAGTAATCATTCTTCGTTACGTCTTCCATCTTTAATACAACTAATATTGTACTGAATGAGTTTAAATGGGAAATTTACTTAACTCATCGATGAAATATTATAGTTTCCCAAAGGATGCATGGCTTCAATGATGAAAAATTTCTCAACGATATTATGTTCAAAGGCACGTGGCGAGAGAGGTAAGCATCTGATGTCCTTCCAGACACAATCCGAGGATTGATGGTTATCTTTAGAGGAAGGACTTCTGGACAAGAAGGAAATTTATTGCTGGGATATTAATGGGATCACCGACCTCGGAGCAGTATTAGTATAAATTATCTCTCTCTCTCTCTCTCTCTCTCTCTCTCTCTCTCTCTCTCTCTCTCTCTCTCTCTCTCTCTCTCTCTCAAGACGCAACACGAAAGATTGACGAGGAGTCTGGTTTTCCAATAGCCCTTTGATCTTTGGCCGAATCACGATTTTTACAAATGGCTTCTGTAAACTCTGAAGTATCATTTCATCGGTGAAATACGCAAATTTTCGTTCGCTACTTGTTCTGAGTCACATACTCTTTGAGAAAGAGAAAACAAACTTTAATCCGTATATCTTAAAAACTAACTGCAATTTTCATTGCTACTTTTGCCGTGAGAAAGAGAACGCCGTATTTTCATAGTCATCAGAGGAAGAAACCAGG
This sequence comes from Macrobrachium rosenbergii, assembly GCA_039081455.1. NCBI lineage: Eukaryota > Metazoa > Arthropoda > Malacostraca > Decapoda > Palaemonidae > Macrobrachium > Macrobrachium rosenbergii. The sequence goes on along the minus strand of JANJGK010004213.1, from coordinate 19,805 downwards.
ACAGTTTCCGGCGGTTCAGACTTTGTCATTTTCGTCGAAAAGAAACAACGCATTGCCAAACAACGTGTAGGCTATAAAAATCCAACTGGTAAAAGAACTGCACGGACATCCAATATCCATTCTCCTTTGTTTAAGGAGGTTTGACAAGAATGATATGGTTGAAGTATTGGTAGATGCTCCCAGGCTTCGTTTGTCTAACGTAAAGGCTTTGCCGTTCTGTCCAGTGAATTCTCTCTCTCTCTCTCTCTCTCTCTCTCTCTCTCTCTCTCTCTCTCTCTCTCTCTTCGAACAGGGACCACCTAAATATCTGGGATTCAGTGCATTTGGAAGGCATTTATGGCAGAATATTTTCATTTTTCCAGTCATGTTTGTGATATTTCTGTAGTATCGAAATATGAGATGCCTTTGCATGGCTTAACTAATTGAAAAACTGGTTAGTCATATAAGCGAACCAATATTGTTATTAAAGTGAATTCATTTTCATAAGATAAAATATATATATATATATATATATATATATATATATATATATATATATATATATATATAATATATATATATATATAATCAGAAAGCTACAAACGTCCTTTAATATCCAATTCACTCTACCTCGGAAGTAATATATTTTCATATATGTTACCGAAGGGGAATTTTTAATTGATAATTATTATCAATTAAAAATTCCCCTTCGGTAACATATATGAAAATATATTACTTCCGAGGTAGAGTGAATTGGATATTAAAGGACGTTTGTAGCTTTCTGATTGTATATGAATCACGGTGATGTGATAAATAGTCATATATATATATATATATATATATATATATATATATATATATATATATATATATATATATATATATATATATATATATATATATATATATATACATATACATATACATATATATCTTATTATCATACACCAACAAAATCTGGTCACCAATTGTACAGCTGGCCATCGAAGGCAAGTTCGAGATCAAGGCTTTCTAATGGAAAGAGTGGCCATGTGCTTTGTGATGCCAGTTGAAACTATTTCAGTGTTTCTCTCGATCACTTTAACAGGTAAGTTTCCGTTTCAGAAGATATTTGGCGCCTTTGCAGAAAACTATGAGAAGGAAACTGAGTTGGTTCGCTCATCAAAGAGAAATATCACCCCTCCATCCTCTTAATCGAGAAAGAATTTGCAATTCATTGGCATTTGTAGATTCCAAAGCATCATCTTTCTCAGGAAAGATAAATCATCATAGTAGACATTTAAGAAATCTGTTATTACTTAAAACGTTTTTAGAAAATAATTCTTGGGAAGATGCAAAGACTTGGTCTCTTTAAACAACATCAAGTAGCAGAAACATGCAACTTCACCTATGCTAATCTCTCTCTCTCTCTCTCTCTCTCTCTCTCTCTCTCTCTCTCTCTCTCTCTCTCTCTCTCTCTCTCTCTCTCTCTCTCCCTGTCATGCGAAAGCAAAGCGTATTCCGCTGGTTGCTGTAAGCCCTGTTGGCACGCAGCCCAGTCCTCGTGATGGAAGCGGCATTGAAATGCAAAATCTGGGTCGACGAATAAGTCTCGGGGCAAAGGTCAAGGGACGCCATTTCGCAATTCATGGAGCAGTCAGATTCATGACCATTCTCATTTCCTCTTTAACAAACGTTCCTGATGGTCTTTCGGAATGGGAATGAAATCATGTGCAAAGAGAAGGGAAAGGGAAGATCGCAAATGTTTTATTGAGCATGCTTCAAATGCAGGAAAGGAGGCCTTATGAATAACGGAAAATCCGAACGCATTCTCGAGAAATATCAAAATAACTGCTGCCTATTCACTTATAATTTTAGAGAGTTAAAACATTTTACGTGTAATTATTTTAAGGCGAAACACTTCGCCTTAAAATAAATCTCTACTGAAAAATGTTCCAATAAAAGGATTTGGTCTTCTACGATAGGCTTATGTTCAATTGTAGATTCCAGCTTTAAGTCTAAACTTTTCCTAATGTCGAAAGAAAGAGCAGTGCATTTACTGTACAGCTCTCTTCCTGCAGTATTCCCTAAGTGAGTGAACACGTGCCGCACATTATTTAGAAAGGCGTTAAACTAACGGTGAGCGATTTCACAACCTTATACCTTTTGAATCTTCTGCCAACAATTAATACTGAAACAAAGCAGTATCTGTGAGTCAAGTAAAGGTAATCTGACCTCAGCATTTAGGAGGTAGAAAGCTGAAATCTCTCTTTTTTTATTTTAAATTGCCAAAATTTGTCAAAAAAATACCAAATTAGAAGACATCAGTTGATGATCACATAATGGTGGGGACATAAAGAATGTTATGTTTCAAACACACACACACACACACACACACACACACACACACACACACACACACACATATTTATATATATATATATATATATATATATATATATATATATATATATATATATATATATATATATATATATATATATACTGTATATATGGGGTATGTATGTATGTACGGAAAGGTGTTATGTATCGTTTTCTGCAAAGAATTTTAGGATAATTTTATAAACCTCAAGTCTCTGCTGCAATCCTCTATTGTCAATTAACCACTAAGTGTTGAAATCACTACATAAGAAAAAGAGGCATGGTGGGTTGATCCACGTGGGGTTTAAATCTCCGGCCATCTCGTTAATAGGGAAACTCACAGGTCACTCTGGACTAGAATCGTCCCACACACAAGCACTCTTGAGACCAGATGTCAGTGTCCTTATGGAAGTCAATTTCTTTGGTCGCATCCTGGAACCTCTAAAATGAAAAGAAATATTCACGAAAGAATTTCTTTTTAATATAGCATTATTTGATTTTTCAAATTGTTCTCTCTCTCTCTCTCTCTGTGTGTGTGTGTGTGTGTGTGTGTGTGTGTGTGTGTGTGTGTGTGTTTGTGTGTGTGTGTGTGTGTGTGTGTGTGTGTGTGTATTTCTTGGTTGCAGAAATATTGTGCCATCCGCTTCCTTTAATTTCAAATACGAGTCATACTGAAATTTGCGGAGACATTTACATGCCCAGGATAGAAGGCAAAATTATTTCTAGATATTCTTTTTGCCTGTCGAACCTTTATCAGGATACCTTTTACCTGAAAACTGTCTTTTTAATTCAATCTTGTGTTTACGTTGAGGGAATAACAAGCGGCTTAAAGAAATAGTGTCCAAACAAATCTTAAATCTGGAAGCGAAAATCCTGAGAGGAAAATTTGGTTTGTATTCCTCTAACCCTCTTCCAGCAATTCACATGATTTGATTGAATTTACTCATTTCTCTCTCTCTCTCTCTCTCTCTCTCTCTCTCTCTCTCTCTCTCTCTCTCTCTCTCTCTCTCTCCGAGTGAATGTCCCTTTGTTACATAAAAATTCAACAAATGTTGCGCACAATAGACGCTCAATCTTCAAATGAATATGAACAGGAGAAAATGATTGACCTGATTATCCATATTCTAACAGTTTGCGCCAGAATTTTCATTATTCTGTAAGCAATTCCACACCCAGGGCTTTCAGTGCCATAATTCTCATAACGATAAAAGGTGTCCTTACAATTAATCAACAGTAAAAATGTTTGAAAAAATTTAGCTCCTGAAAGATATTTACTTATTTTATTCATATTTGGTGACTTGTCAAAAAATCACTGATAGTCAGCTTTCATTGTATGAAAGGAGAAGCTTTTCAGTTAGGGTAAAAACGTTATCTAATTTCTTTCTGGCGTATATTTTTACTTTCTTATGTAAGAAAATGGCATTATTCATACGCGCATGTGCTGAGAGTTGTGGAATTACGAATTTCTTAAGTGCACAATGAACTCACAGATATCACGAACTTGGCCATTTACTGCACATTTCTTGAACTAACCTGACATTTCTGAACATTTTAGCAATAAGCTCAGGGTACCTTTTCAAATGGTTAGGTCAGAAGGGGCTCACTGGATTTTCCAGGAAACTGTTTCCCTCACGAAGGATCCACTTTCTGCCTGTCATTTGTGAGGCGAAGCCATTAAGTACTAAACTATGGTGCCTGGCTCATTCTGTGGATATTGTTGGCTAATGATATCCTAATGGCAAATTCCTTTTTCTTCAAAAGTCTTGTTTTCTAAATCTTCATAAAAAGTAAAAAAAAAAAATATGCTCTACTAATTAACACATATATTTCAGTCCAGTTAGAAAAGACGAATAAGAACATTCTTGTACAGCACAGCATACATATCGCTGTGCCTTTCAGGTTTATATCTGCCTGGAAAACTGAGCGAGTTTGGGAAAAGAAGAGACGAACATTTTCTTGTTACTGTCGAAAGCCGAAGACTTTCCTTTCCGAGACTTAAATATTCAGCATCTGTTCACTCCCGTCACACGGATCTCCTCTTTAGTCCCTGTTTCTTTCCCGGTGTAAAAGTCAGTATTGCCAACAGCAATAATAACGATATATAGAACATCATGGCGAGTAAGGTTCGCCAGCTAATCGTATGATGTGAGGCCAAGGATCCATGGATAGGCACTGCTGTTGTTTTGTTGCTGATCCACATTCTCAGTTTTTTTTTATTATTATTATTTTCCTGTACTGTACTTTCCCATTTGGTATAAAATCGCAGAATAAAAGGTGGCCTAAAAAATTATCCGAGAACCGAGAAACATTAGATTATCCATTACAGATCGCGTTGTTCGAATCTCCGAGCGGCCAGTGAAGAACAAGAGGAATTTGTTTCTGGTGATAGAAATTCATTTCTCGCTATAATGTGGTTCGGATTCCACAATAAGCTGTAGGTCCCGTTGCTAGGTAACCAATTGGTTCTTAGACACGTAAAAATAAATCTAATCCTTCGGGCCAGCCCTAGGAGAGCTGTTAATCAGCTCAGTGGTCTGGTTAAACTAAGATATACTTAACTTAGATCGCGTTATGGAAACACAAAGAAATTCTTATAGTTAGTGAGTAATGGAATTCGTTGAAAACCAAACTGCTGTAACTGCAACAAAGATTAAAAGTATTTCGAAAATGGATTCTTCCAAAGAAAATGTATTTTTCTTCAAGACTTTTGACATTCATTTTCTTTGCGTTTATTCTGCATGAGTTGAGATCGTATTCTTTCTAAAGGGAATTTGCTCACAGTTCAACTAGCAGACTTCACAAGGAGTAAGTAAGTATAAAAGGACCGTCATTGATCCTCTTGTTATTTTCTTGATCTGACCTATACTGAGGCACTTCTGCCATTGATACTGACACTTCAAGAAAATTATTCTAAAATTGGTAACGTTAATATTTCTCACAACAACAGTATTAAAGGATACTGTTTAGTTATCTCCCTCCATAATCACTTTCAACTTCATTTGAAAGATAAACTGTAACATTGGCTGAAATATATAAAGCATAAAAATCTGTCTCCTGATCACAGTCTCTTGCTCTGAACTGAAGACTCCTCATTAAAACTTTTTGCGTGAGAGTTGAAGTATAAAAATCAACAGAACTTTTATTTCCATCGAAAGTTTATATTTGTTCCCATCCTAAACATCTGAATTCATAGCTTCGCGTTTTGCGCTTATAAAATGAATGACAAGTACACATAAACACAAATCGCATTAAAAGTTTTAATTATATTAATCTTGTCGATTCAAGATTATAATTAAATCTGCTGGTTACCTCTTCTTTTATCTGTGGACTTTATTTATTCTTGTATCTTATGTAAAACATCAAATAAAAACAACTTTTTTACTAGTCCAGGCTTCTTGCACGTCCAACAGAAGTTACTACCCCAGGAAATCAGACTTTTGACAGTGTCTCTTTATGTTAACTAATTGTAACATTGATCGATTTTTTTCTGCTGCATTTTTCGTTATCTAAACACACAGATCTCGAGAAACTAAACATTTCCTTTGGTCACGTCCACCCGGGGACTCATGAGTAATTCTAACTTTCTTCACGAGGAAAGCACTTTTGTTCTTTTGGACTAAACCTCTCAAACAAAAGACAAGAGCAAGCCTTCTGTTCTCCACTTCATCAGTTTATTTTTATTATTATTATTATTATTATTATTATTATTATTATTGAATATTATTGCTGCTTCAGCTGCATTTATTTTGTAGAAGACTTTTTCTATTTTCCTTATTGCGGACTTCTCTTCAGTGGAGGTGCGTGCTAACAGCTCGCCTATATTTGTCATTTCATGGGGGAAAAGTCAAAATCTGGATTCTGCTTCTTTATATATTCTATACAGTTGGTTCTATACAATTGTTGACGCGACGCGTTTCGACAGACTCTTCTGTCATTCTCCAGCGGGAGCTAGTAGAGGACTGGCAGATTGCATAGGTCCTTCTGAATTTATACACGGGCTTCAGCGGGGGGGGGGTCATGGATGGCGAATTCTGATTGGTTGCAGTCAGCGAACTTCAAGCCAAATTTCTGCGGCGAAGCTCGATCCTGACGGATCTTCGCAACCTGGGAATGTCATTCATTCCAGCGTTCCCATTGGCCTGCCGTTGCGTGATGTCATGCCGGCTGACATCATCGGTAGTTTGGCTGCTATTGGGCTGCGGATGAATGATGTCATTATCTACTCTTTCTGTCGTAGTCGGGGGATTGTCTCGAAGGGCGCCTCGCTCATCAGGGGCATCTCCATTCTCAGGGTTGTCGTTTTCGGGTATTCGTTGGATTTGGCGGGTGTTCTGCATTATTCTTCTTAAATTCGTAGGTAGGAGCGATGCCTCCTGCGTCGTATTCATTGTTGGTTTTGTCTCGGCAATGAAGATCGCTTCTAGCAGGCGCAGACGTCGAGGGTCGGCGGCTCTCCCGATTATACTTATATTTTGTATAATACTGTCGCGGGAGATGGAAATATTGTGAGTAGCACGGGCGTGGTTCATGATGGCACCCTCCTGGGCGTGGCAGGAGATCCTTTTAGACAGACGCATCGTGGTCATTCCAATATAAGCGCCGGGGCATCCTCGGACAGGACATACAAATTGGTAGACCACGTTTTTCTGCTTGAGGGGTTCTCTTGCTGGCGGAGAGGGGTTATTTTTCATCACCAGATCACGGGTGCGGCGGTTCTTATAATAAATTATAAGATTTATTTTCTTACTGTCTTCGGTCGGGGTGACGTTTTCCATGACGATTTTCTTCATGGAGTTCTCGTCCTCACGGTGCTGGGGATGCATCCGGGCCTTATAATAGATCTTTATGTCATCTTGGGGGGCAGGTTGTGTGTTCTCATCGTTGTACCATTTTTCCAGGCCAGTTCGAATTTCTTTGTTGATGAGTTTGTTGGTGAAACAATTGTTCACCAACATTTGTGCAGCACGTTCGAATTCCTTGTTGGTGTCCTGCCAGGTGGAGCAGTGGGAGAGGGCCCTTTTAATGAAGGCCCTGACTGTCGTGTTCTTAAACCTAGCAGGGCACTCGCTATCCCCATTCAAGCAAAGTCCCAAATTGGTGGATTTTGTGTAGACTGATGTCTTCAAGTTCCGTTCCGTCTTCGTGACCATAACGTCGAGGAAGGGGAGCCGGTCGTCTGTGCTGAACTCGACAGTGTAGTTCAACACACTACATTGTTGGAAGGTCAGACGAAGGGCTTCAACCTCCTCCTCGTTGTCTGCTTGAACGAAGACGTCGTCGATATATCGGGCATATTTCTTCGGCCGCTGGATTCTCTCGAAGACACGTTCTTCTACGGTGCCCATGTAAAAATTTGCAAAGAGGACGCCCAATGGAGAGCCCATCGCAACGCCATCCTTCTGTCTATACATGTGCCCTCTGTGCGTAGTGAAAGGCGCCATCTTCGTGCAGATCTCCAGCAGAGCCTTCAGGGAACCTTCTGGGATGTTCAGGGGGGTCATTGTCGGCTCTCTATAGACTTTGTTTAGGATAATATGGATGGTTTCATCCACAGGCACGTTGGTGAATAGACTCTCTACGTCCAGAGAAGCGATGGTCCCTGCGCCCGGGGAGTCTCGGATCACTTCGAGGAATTCCACAGAGGACTTCAGGCTATAACTGCTCGGGACGTAGGGGGTCAAGATATGATTTAGTCGTTTGGCGAGGGCGTAGGTCGGGGCAGGTGTTTGGCTGATGATCGGGCGGAGGGGATTGCCAGCCTTGTGTGTCTTGACATTCCCATATAGGTAACCAAGTTCGAAGTCACCTGCGATGGGGGGAAGATGGACAGCATTGCTGGCAGCATTCACAGTGCTGATGATCTTATTAGCTTCCCTCTTGGCTTGAAGTTTGCTGACTGCAACCAATCAGAATTCGCCATCCATGACCCCCCCCCCCCCCCGCTGAAGCCCGTGTATAAATTCAGAAGGACCTATGCAATCTGCCAGTCCTCTACTAGCTCCCGCTGGAGAATGACAGAAGAGTCTGTCGAAACGCGTCGCGTCAACAATTGTATAGAACCAACTGTATAGAATATATAAAGAAGCAGAATCCAGATTATGACTTTTCCCCCATGAAAGACAAATATAGGCGAGCTGTTAGCACGCACCTCCACTGAAGAGAAGTCCGCAATAAGGAAAATAGAAAAAGTCTTCTACAAAATAAATGCAGCTGAAGCAGCAATAATATTCAATAGAACCTGTTTAAAAGAGGGTCTGCTGCCAAATTATATTATTATTATTATTATTATTATTATTATTATTATTATTATTATTATTATTATTATTATTATTATTAATGAACACTCATTCAGGCGAACCGGGATCAGGAGAAATCGGTGAACCAAAGAAGGGTCCACACAACGAAAAGTCGTAATTTTTATGGCCATTTCTACAGCACAAAGACATATTTAAAAGCAGAGAAAAAAACAGAGCCAGGAGAGTAGGGACAGAGTCTCTGCCACACAGAAAATGGACGGGACTTCGAATGAGAACTGACGCCAAGACAGTGTTTGAGGAGCTTCTCTCTCCAGAAGCGGCGTTCTGTTCTGCTACTGACATCTCACGACAGAAGCAGAAGTTTGTTGTCCTTAGAGCGTCCTACTTAGACGCCGCAAGTACTTTTTCTGACAGTTTTATGACATGAGTTTGATTTAGCGTCCTAATTGTTGGCTGACTGTGATTTTTCACCTAATTATCAGATTCATTTAATTCTTTTCTTCCTTCTCTAAGCTCTATTTTTATCCGTTTCATGGAGGGGCATTTATTCTAAGGAATCCTGCTCATCAAGTCACTGGAATGTCATTTACTTATGCGTATAATAATAATAATAATAATAATAATGAGAGACTTTGCAAAACTTCAAGTGCTTGCAAGCATTCGACCGTCGTTCTAGGTCTGGACTGGGATTTTTAGACAGTTCTTCAAGTTCTCAATTTTCATTTGTGCTATTAGGGAAGGGAAAAATATCTGAATACCTACGTGGTCTGAACATTTCAATTAATAATTTGCTGAATATATAAATGCTTTCAAAAGATCAAAAAATGTTCCTTTTGGAATACTTTCACACATCACTTGAATTTTCACTAATTTACACGATGTACAAGCCACGGTTATTTGTTCAGATTTTAGCTAGTTTCCTGAATTATGCATGTCTGGTGGATATTTGGTAACTTAAGAAACATTCCTATTTTCATATTATTAGAAGTGCTTAATCGCACAACCGTTATTGATGGCAAGGCAACTTGATGTTCGCCTCTAAAATGACTTGATTTCTAGGTCCACCAACATCAGGAGCGATACCCAGTGGTCCACGGCAGGCTTCTTATTCAGTTCCACGCTGCCAGCGATATTTGCGGAACGATTTCGAACAAGATCCCCGCGATGCCTTTTTACGTGCTTATGTGCTTGTCATCACTTTGTTACTTCAACAACTAAAATGTTTAATCGTAACTATTGAGAAATTAGTTACTATTTCTGATATTGTTTCAGGGAGTAATGCATTTGCGACGGAATCCTGACTGTTTTAAAAATCTGTTTACATTTTACTGATTTCTTCTTCTTCTTCTTCTTCTTCTTCTTCTTCTTCTTCTTCTTCTTCTTCTTCTTCTTCTTCTTCTTCTTCTCATTATTATTATTATTATTATTATTATTATTATTATTTCTTCTTCTTCTCATTATTATTATTATTATTATTATTATTATTATTATTATTATTATTATTATTATTATTATTTATATATATATACATTTTGTCTTTGCTCCAAACCCCTCGGAAAGTTCATAATCCTGAGTCTGAATGATACGTAACGACGAGGGGCAATCGTTTGCCTCTCAAAAATATTTCATCACGCGCATTTTCTGCAACTTCGGTTCATCGGGATTTCTCAGAATCTATTTCTCTGTGTAATAAGGAATTTCATGGTCTTAAAACATACAAAATGGACTCTAAAAGAATACCCGGACAACCTCTGAAAAACATTTGGTGAGAGGCAATGGAAAAATCAGATACAAATTTCCCCTAATAAATCATCCAGCGTCACAAGGAGCACTGCCTCGTAGGTGGCAGATGAAGATCGACTTTATGGCGCAGTAAACGACCGAGGAACAAGGCACTACGATAGATATGTCACAATGTGCAGGTTTAATGTCCCTGCACCGTCATGAAAGACAGACCACCGGATCATAAAAGGATTTTGAGGGTCGCCAGCGAAAGAAAAAAGGATGAAGGCAGTCAACTTAGACAAGGATGTGATTATGTCAGTCTGAGAGATTGTTTTCTTCTCTGCGCGATGTTCTTGAGGGAAGGAAGATGATGAAGGAGGGAGAAATAATATTCTTAAGTGTTCGCGTTGGCTAAAGTGCAACAATAACACAAATACTTTCATTGGTTGTGGTATTAATGATTCTTAGATATATGAGAAAATGATGTAAAACTAAAACGTAAACGCGAATGCTTATGAAACAAAGAATAAGAATATCATGACCTTAAATCCTAGCGTGCGGTCTTTTAACGATAGCTGTCGCAGTTTGCACATTGAAAGGAATAAATAATTTTCAAGCGATCCTGAGGGGTAAAATCTCCAGGTCTGAAATATATATATACATGAAAGAAGAATTGTAAATTTTTCACTCACCTAACATCAAGTACACTACAGGACAATGCTGGCTGGCCATCTTCTCGTTCATAAGAAAACTGATAGTTAGGTAACTGACAATTGCTGCAATGTAAATATGAATTTATTTATGATTTCCTTTTACTGAAAAAATACCGCTGAAATAATTGTAATAGTTTCCTTTCATGTATCTCCTTTACCTGCGGATTACCTTGACAATCTTTTATGAACCATTTTAGAATAATTTACAGGATATTTTCTATATCGTTTGCAGATTATTTTCAATTTTCGCTCTGCAAGCTGTTGTAGCTGTTGTTTCAATGGGCGTAACGCTGGATTTTATTGCTTAATGATTTCGTTTTTTATTACTAAAGCTTCTGGTTTCCATTCTAATTTTTTATCATTTTCTTTCGAATATATAGGAATGATAGAAGCTCTAATCATGAAAATAAAGGATTCTTCCTTTTTCCTTTTTCACCATATTTTGCTTTTCTTCAGGAAAGCCCAAACGTCTCTCCCCCCCCCCCCTCTCTCTCTGCCAGTTCTTTTCTCTTCTTTGTCTCTTTTGCTGCGTCTCATGACTGACAGATCCCTGCTGTGACTCTGTGTGATGTCTGTCACGTGTCTGCTGGATCATTCAACGCGTCACATCTCTGTTGAGGTGGCCATATGCCAGGGTCGTTTGATGCACTATAAATATTAGAGTGTCATTTGTCGCCTACGAAACAATGGCGCATCTTACTGTTTGCTTGACTATATCCACTATTTGTCTTTATATCTCTGTTGCTGGTCATGAGATACTATCTATTCCGTGGTTTTCTGGATAATCATCTCAAACAGATTCCATCTAATTCTTACTCTACTTTTACTGACAGGTTTCTTATACTAAAATCTTGTTTCTGTGGGTATTTAGAGGCAATTGCATCTTTCACAGTCGTTTTATACCTTATATATTATGACTCGATTCAATTTAATCCATTCCGATAACACAATATTGCACCAAGACATACGTTACTTTGGTGAGGCTAAGAAAGTTTTCCTTACCGCTACCGACCATACGGACGGAGGAGTATGGACTTTCCGAGGGGTCTTTCAACACGAGATTGAACATTCATGATTCTCTGGCAAATGTAGCACACACAAAGGGTGAGGAAAAGTATTTACTCTAACAGTAAAAAGTCTGCTGTACTGGTACGTTTTTTGTGAATGATGTGGTCATACTGTATATATATATATATATATATATATATATATATATATATATATATATATATATATATATATATATATATATAGTATATGTGTACGTGTTTAATTTATTTATTTATTTATTTATGTATTTATTTATTTCGGTTGCTCCAAATCGGAACGAAAATATTGCCGTTGCAGATTAAGCTGGCTATACAACAGCACGGGCCATAGCTTATTGTTAACCCATCGGAGATGACTGCGATGTTGAAATGCATGACAGGTTTGGTGTCGTCCCCTGGCCATTGGTCCCCTAGCCGATGGATCTAGAGAAGGGGCATTTAAGCGGTAATCATTTAGGCGTCAGTATCGAGGAATAGTTGGATGTTTAATACAAGAAGTATTATACTAAGTATTCTGCGTCAAGCTAACTTATGAGTAGCTTTCACATTGCGTAAACTAGTGAAAATCAAACTGATACCTGAAAATAGTGCACAGACCATATTCCTTCAAAACGAATTTATTTCAATGTTGAAATTCTGTATGCATTCACTTTCTTTTAACTTTCATATATATATTTTCTATCCCTACAGGACTTATGAATAATAATTTTTCTTGGTATTCTAAGAATGCAGTAAAATATATACTTGCAAAGCATTATTACTATTTCTTATGAACACACGTTTATGTGACACATATAAACAAATATTTATTCATAAAAAAGGATAAAATCGGGGCTTTCAGAAGATAAGAAGAATTATGTGATTTACAATAAAGGGATTAATCATTTATAATGAAGGCCCTTCGACTCGCTCAGTGTTGGAGGAAATGGTGATGATTATAATTAAGTCAAAATTAAGAAATTATCAAACACCCATTTATTCGCATCGTCAGATATGACAGGGGAAAATGGCGAAGGAGCAGAAGAACTTAACAGCAAGAAACTATTTCGCTTCTCTCGTGTGACGTCATGATCAGAACGGCCCTTTTTGACGAATAGCAGCGATCGGCAACTACGTCATCACTTTGCGCTTAGCTACACACAGCTACACAAGCTCAGACAAACAAATCAGTACGACTTATGTTGCAATGGCCACAGCAGGGAAGTTTCCTAACATTAAGTTGAAAGAAACTGATGTTTCTGGCGCTGCTTTTGTGTTTAGCAGAGTGCTACATCATTCAGTATGTCAGCTTAAACGTTGGTTGGAGTGCCGTGGTTTGCCAGTGGTGGGAAACAAGGCTGTGCTTGTAAAAAGGTGAGAACAAAAGCGTGTTATGAAGTATATATATATATATATATATATATATATATATATATATATATATATATATATATATATATATATATATGAATATATATATACTGTATATGTATATATGTGCATATATATGTATATATATATTACTTATTTATTTATTTATTTATTTATTTATTTATTAATTTGTTTGCATTTTTCTCAGTTTCAGACAAAAGTCCGAAAAATAATAGAAATGAAAATACTAAAAACAAAAATAAACATAAAATTCAAACGGAATTTTGCCTGAAACTGAGAAAAATGAATAAATATATATGTATATATATACATATATATATATATGTATATATACATATATATATACAGTATATACATATACATATATATACATATATATACATGTATATATATATATATATATATATATATATATATATATATATATATATATATTGCATTTTATATTTAATACAGTAACCCAACTAAGTACGTTTGGAGTCTTTGTGGAAATAACGTCATACTGACCTTAGTATTATAATTTATATGGCCTCAATATAGATATCATGATTTTATTTCTATCTCTCTCTTTTCTAATATGAAAGTACAAAGTACTCATGTCACCTTTCACTTGATTCAAGTGTGAGGATGTCAAGAGGATACCATTATTACCATTGGTACCAAAAGAAAGTAGAGAAGATATTTCAAGAAGAACTTGACAAACAGTCTGGTCACACCAGTGCCTCTCCAATTCCATGTAATCCACCAGTACTGCCAGTCACTGGCTGGAATATATTCCCTTCTATGGGGCACTCAACTGCGTTTGTATGTCCGACCTGCTTGATGTAAACATGAGCTTGCGCACTGGCGCTGTCTATTTTTAGTAATGGGCCAGTTGTCGATCGCTGCTATTAAAAGGCAAGAAATTACAGGGCGTTAATTTTATGGTCAGTTTGGACATTTTTTACCGTTTTCTTACTGTAATCATTATAAAAGAAAGCATGTTTTTATTCTCATGCCACGGCACGAAAAGAATCATCAGTGTGTTGGGACATTTCCTACGGGAAGGATGATCATATATGGAAAAAAAAACAGACCAAAGACCTCTGTCTTTGATCTTTGATCTAACCTGCAGACAAGTGGTGCGAACACTTCCCGAGGACTGACGCCAAGTGCCTGAGGAGGAGCTCCTCTTCCCAGAAGGTCGTTCTGATCATGACGCCACACTAGAGAAGCTAAACAGTTTCTTGCTGTTATGTCGTCTGCTCCCTCGCCATTTTTTCCTGTCATATCTGACGATGCGAATAAATGGGTGCTTAGGAATTTCTTCTTTTTTACTTAGTTATAATCATCACCATCATTTCCTCCAACACTGAGCGAGCCGAAGGGCCTTCATTATAAATGATTATAATCCATTTATTGTAAATCTCATAATTCTTCTTATCTTATGAAAATTCCGATTTTATCCTTTTTATGAATAAATATCTATTCACATGAGAAACTATATATTTAGCCAGTTTATAGTTATGAGTTCTGTATGCAGAGGGAACCGGTCTTCGAGGTATATCAGTTTTATGAACTTTCGGCAAGTCGTACATATAGGCCAGGGGTTGACCCAGTACCATATGTCTTTGTATTGTGATTTACTTATTTTGCTTTCATTTTTAAGCTTCATTAAGTATCGGTTGTTTAACTTGTTTTCTAATAACATGCTGTTCTGGAGCTTCTCCACCTGATTTAATTTTCTAAAGTTGGAGGGGCCATTAAGATTTTCTTCCATTTCTGAAGCAATCATTTTTATCTAACATAAAAATTCCTCTCTCTCTTCCGGGTAATAACGATGTCCTTTCGTACTCTTCATCTCCTCCTCTCTGCTTAAGAAATTACCAAGTACTGTTAAAGCGATGTAGAAACCTTCTTTCGGCGAGAGGACCTTCACAGAAGAGCGAGAAATTAGTCTTATTCTTCATATTTTCGACTCTTCACTAAAAGGTGCTTTTAGTTGATTAGTTGGAGGGCGCCTTAGAAGTTAAATGAAAATTTTCTGTTCGTAACCCCATACGGAATAATCTTTCTGTATCAAATATTTCAGTTTATTATCAAGTATTTGCCAAATTTCTCTCTGCTGGAAAGTTTTGCGTACCACTCATAAATTTGTATTTGACATTTGTATTACTAATTTTCACTGTTGTCAATAAGGGCTTTGAACAGTTAAGTAGCACAGCATTATTAAGTGAATTTTTTAAACGTATTTTAAAATTGCTCATACAAACCATGTAAATGTGCAACCGCTCACTAAAGCGTAGCAATAAAATGTTAAATGCTGAAAACAAAACCTAAATATCATCGTAAATCTGAAGGCCAATTACCTGCCGTGAAATATGGAGCGATGCTGGAAAATCGTTTGAAGTGAGCACGCGATTCAGAACGCCCATGAACTACCGTTATGGTTCTGGGGACAGGAATGACCTGGGAGGGAGAAGCGCTCTGCGCTGGGCAGGAGATACTCGTGCCAAGATGTGTCCCTGTAATGAGTGATTAAATACAGGAACCATAATTAATTTTTTCTGCTGTTTCTCCCGTGCTTCGTGCCTAGTCCTAATCTTTGTCGTTGCCATTGGGATGTTCACTGTTTTCATTATTGTCAGATGTAGGGAAGGCTTCTGTTGTGAGAAGGTTTTCGATGACATTAGTGAGATTTAAATACTTCAATGCCGTTTACACCACAATAAACCGAATATAGCAGCTCGCCCCCTCATTAATGGTTTGAAGAAGATGACTTAACAAATGAGGATTCTGCAGCGGGATGAGGAAGTCATTACTGAGAAACAAATAAAATCAATCATACAAAAACCAGCTCCAAATTTATACTGGAGCATTGGTTTAAAAGTGAACCTTATCTAAACGGCTAAAGAAACTGAATATTCAAAAAAACAAATCAAATGTTCATGAAAGCTTTGGTAATTTTCTTATTGAGTTGCTCTTTATCTATTAACTGAGATTAATTGGCTTTGCTCTCGATGCTGTTGTTAACATTCAGCAATAACAACTGCAGTGGTAGACCATCTGCCCGTTAAGGACTTGTGGTACATCAGAACATTCTTATCTAAGGCATCACGGAAATCCACTAGAAAAAGTAGGTAGATTTCCTTTGGTCTAAAGTCTCACTGAGAATGATTTAGTAGTCATAAAGAAGACGCCGGTGGATGAGGACACGTGATGACACCCCCAGCGCCCCACCTGCCGCCCCCCCCCCGCCCCGGCATCTTTTCTTGCCTTTCATACAGTAAGCATAAAGTAATTTTTTATCACGCTGTCTTCCCGCATAATGGTCTGAGTGCCAGCGCTTCCTTCACAATACCTCTTAATATGGCGCTCTAAAGGCGGCCTTATGCTCGGGCAACAACAAATAGCATCGTTCCCAGGAGACAGGAAGGGCTGCGCCTCTTGTGCTTTCGCCTGATCGCTCTCGTCTGAAGGCGTCTCCGGAGATCCGCAATAATGTAAAGCATCTCGTAACTCTGTCATGAAGGCACCGTTTCCTGCGACAGAGAAAGACGAAAAAAAGTTTTTATGCGCAATTATGTGAAACCCCTCGAAAACAAATGTCTTTGGCTATTTGTACAGTTATGTATTAACAGATACAAGGGCGTTCTAAAATTTGCTAACTTGCTTTATCATGCCTATACATTTAAGAAATATATAACTGGATTTGGTTGACTAGTCTCCTATTAGACGTTTTATCTTGGTCCATCATTTAAAGTTATTCCGATTGAAAAAATGGCAGCCACCCTCCCCTTACATCTGTAGCCGTGTTTGGACAAAGAACTTCTGGTGAATCGAATGATTTACTTTTGTAAATCTGGCGTCGATTGGGAACTGCTGACCCCGCTAATTCGCGTCCTGTTTTTTCTTCTTCTTTTATAAAAAGGCGTCTCGTTCCGTCCGCTTGATGCACAGCATGTGTTCGCATTCAGGCAGAAACTTACTTTGCTCTGAATACTTTAGGATATTAATTCAGCAGCAAAGAAACTGTCTAGACTACTGCATTCCATTTTCTGACTTGAATCGGACAGGAAGCTTGTCATGTCCGTGTGAGGTCAAGGAAAAATCTAGAGTTCAATGTTTGGAGCAGTAATTGTTCAGTAGTAAAGAGAACTTTTTTTCTCTTAAGGTATTTTGTAAATATTATGATTAATAAAGGACAACAAACTTACTTCCTAAAAATACGGATAAGTCGCAGAATACAGTTCTTGAATCAGTACTTAAGTATCGGACTTGAAGGGGGCATTTCCTTTGCCGTGTACTGCATGATAACTTAGTTTTATCTACATATAGATATCCCCCCTTTTTTTATTCTAAGTTTGATTACATATGCAGTAGAAGGTAACCTACTCATCTAAGTTACGTACTCTTTAAAGTCCGAACACAAAATTGTTATGAGCATTCCTAACGAAAGCAGCAAAACAAAAGAAGGAACACGTCCAAGGTCGCGTTGCACCCAGCATGCTGTTGATGAGCTATTTGTCATTTGACTGTTTCTCCTAGTGGCTGCTGAACTGGTTACCAGTCATTTCCGAATATTTCCCTACATTTCCTCTTTGTATAAGGTTCATGAGGGATTTATTTTAAGAAAAAGAAATTTGTATTCCAACCTTGTACGCACAATTTTGTAAAATAAAAAAAAATCTAATTTTTGATGCCAACAAGATTTTTTATCCTTCATAAAAAAGTAAACACTAAAAGAATTTATTCAGCGAAGCTCAAGCATTGAACGTTGACGTTGAGAATTTATGATTCAATTGTTATGATTCTCTCTCTCTCTCTCTCTCTCTCTCTCTCTCTCTCTCTCTCTCTCTCTCTCTCTCTCTCTCATACATATGCGCGCTAGCACCCACACATTGCGTGAATTTCGAAATTTTTCAATATCACCTTGCAAACGACACATATTCCTGTTGAAGATGTTGCTATATTTATAATGTTCTCCAACTGTGCAATGGAAACAAACAGATTGCTAACCGTGACTGAATCGAATATCTCGCCTAAAATATTTGTCCTTTAGAATTCCTGCTCGTTTTATGTTGGCGACTGTCGTGAATACTAGGTTCACTTTTTCTGAAGACCTTGCTTTTCTGTCTTAATCACCAGATTTTGACTAGAGTTCTGACTTATACAGTTATATATGCTGGTACTGACTCAATCATAAGTTGCAAAACAGACCAGTACATTTAAGGGCAACAGACAACGGCCCTTAAGGTATTAAGCCCTGAGAAGAAAATTTGGCATTCTGACTACTCTTGAGAGACTAATTAAGCCTCAGGTGTTGTTAAGTTGGTTCATGATGCATTGAAATAACTACAAGAACTTCCTTCCCTCTTGTATTATTTAGTTACCATAGAAGGCGTTCCATCCCCAGGACCCTCGAAGGCATTTACCTGAACTATCCTCATGAGGAACCAAGTGGCAAATCTCTTAAAGGCTCTAAAGTATGTCTACATTTTTTTTTTATGTGGCATTGTGCGGTTTTTTATGTGGCATTGTGCGGTTTAGGCCCATATTCTTTTTTTCTTGCTGAATAGCCTAAAATATACAAAGGAAATTTTCTTTATGATTTCTTCTGGTTCTTAAATATTATATCACACATAATCATTTATGACGCACCTCCTTTTTTGTATAACTCATGCACATCTTTTTCATTTTCTGTAGAGTATGAGACGGACGGATGACACAGCAATATCTGGCACACAGATACGCCAATTCAACTTCCGATTTTAAAGCCGAATATTCCCATTCACTTTCACAGCCATCAGAGACCCACTCGATGGATCGACGGCGTTAAAGCTATATATGTTAAAATCTTTCGATATTTTCCAACGAGATGAAATCCTTCAGAATTATCAGTCGTAGATTATGCTGCACACGTTTTCCATCCCCTAGTATGAAAGGTGATTCATTTTGCTCGGGTAAAAAAATCAGTATCACCTTGCGTCCAACCATCCACCAGGAGGCAAAAGGCGTTGGACGAGGAGACCCGGAGCCAGGAGGCGAGAAGGGATTTACAAAAACACTGAAGACGAAGCAACTGGCTTGCCCAAAAATCACAATAGTCAGGCAGGAGTCAGTGCGCCTCTCCATTAGTATCTAATTTTGGTTGAATATATTACCAGTTTGATGAATATTAAAACAAAAAATTAATGTATAAAAGGCGAAAAATACGAAAAGCAAAAACAAAACAAAAAAATACATGCAGCATATCTGAGATGCTTCGAGTATTCCATTCTCGGTTTTTATCGCCTAACAAGAACGGGAACAGGCAATTCTGGAGGCAGCGCAAAAACACCACACACACACACACACACACACACACACAC
>JANJGK010004211.1:27500-67178 GCA_039081455.1 Macrobrachium rosenbergii | reverse complement strand
ATCTCCCCAGGTGTCCTGTGGAAAGACAATTCAGTGCGATCACTCTGCCTCATAGAATGGTTGTTTTAAGCAGCTTAGCTCATTTAAGCTGCTTAAGGGAGCGGCACTCAACCTCTCATCCTTGTCCCTTTTTTGACAGTGCCACCAAGTGTTTGTCCCAGGTAAGGAAGGGACAGATGAGAGTACTGGTAACATTTATGTGTTTGTATCTGGGTCAACTTGGGTCGGCTATGCAGTGACAAACCCACTCCTAACATTCTACAGGGTTGGCTTTTAGCGACTTCTTGCAATTTATATTATATATATGTATAATGCAAAAAAGTATATATATATATATATATATATATATATATATATATATATATATATATATATATATATATATATATATATATATATATATATATATATATTATATATATATATATATATTATATATATATATATATATATATATATATATATATATATATATATATATATATATATATATATATATATATATATATATATATATATGTAAAGGCCAATCCTTAGCCTATACTTTATTTAAGTCTCCTTTTTATGAACAGAGGTTGGTATCTCGCTTTTCCCAAGATATTGTGCGATAGCGTGGAGCGTGAGCCGACAACAAAAGTTATACCTTTCCCTAACTAAATTCTAGATGCTCCTCTATTGAATCAGTGGCAACTAAGATATCATCCATGCAGATATGGACTTTCTTCCCAATCATTTTGTTTACATTAAAACCTCTTTATATTTCTCAGTTGTATTCATTATTTTCTAAGACTGCATGTGTTATGGGGTTTAGTTTTTCTTTTTGTTTAGCGTTGCACCACATATGAACGACCGTGTCTGTAGACTTCACTTGATAGTAACGCAGGGGACTCGGTAAGTTAGGTTGAAATTGTCTATTAATATTTTTTCACTTTTCCCGGAGGGGGGTAAGAATTCACCGGGCACGGTTTTTCATAAGTTTTATTCTAACTCTACTATATCACACGGCCAGCCACCCTGGACTTAGAAATTTCTTGATGTTAAGAGAGGAGCGAGTGACACAATCCTACCCAATTTGGTTTTCAAGTAACTCTGGCTAAAAATTGATCAGAATGAACTCTGGACCTATGTTGAATAAAACTCCGCCTCCTTGAGGACGTCTACTTTACTCTTAATGGTTCAATCTTAACTCCCACTTTTGGCAAGGACAAATCAGGTCAATTTTGCTGACCTTTTCACTTCTTAGTCTATCCTCTAACTCCTCCTTCCTTTCTCACATCTTGGAGGTTTGTTATGGTTAGTCTTCAATTTACTTGGTCCCATGACTCATCATTTTAAACTATCAACATCGTGTCTCTCTCTCTCTCTCTCTCTTTCATAATCCCGATCAGTGAATCTCATACTTATTCACTGCATAACATCACTCGGTCACCTACCAGCATTGACTACAATGCAAGTAGATAACCAACTCAACTTGACTATAGTCAATTACTTCAATTTCAATAATTTCTAATAGTCAATTACTTCAATTTCAATAATTTCTATCAACAAGCAATAAATGCAAGAAATATTATAATGCATCATAGTGCTAACACAAACAATATAAGCATGAATTATATATCAAATACTCAAACTAAATGCAGAAAATTATGGCAAAGTAAATATATCAAATGCCTATTACTCTCTGGTTATCAATCATAAATTGCAAAAAATAAAAAAAATCAATCATCAAATGTTCAAGTGCAAGTCAATGGTAAACGCTATCACTCTCTAGGAAGGATTCTGTCTATCATGTCTTTGATTAAGGTAAGCTTATTCAGTATCAATTTCCTGACAATCATAAAAGAAATAAAAGCAAACAGTATTAAAAGAATGACATTTATGAATGACATGATAGGAGAAATCTCGGTCTTATATATATGAAAGAAAGTATGAACCTCTTCTAGCTTTGTGAATGTCTCCAATTCCAGTTCTGAAAGTTGAAATTCGTTAATAACTGCAAACTGATGTACACTTTTACTGAAATTCAAACTGTACGTCGTGAAAACTGTTGGTTTGTAATACAAATTATGTAAAATGACCAGTTCACAAGCAGATGAAAATGAGTGTACGTTAATGAAAACTACTTCTGTTTTGTTTGACTTACAGTCAATCTTAGCATTCAATCTGTTTGCTGAGAACACAAAAATTTCATCATCAATGATCTGAGCCTTGAAAGTTTCTGTAAACGGTATATATTTACAATGGTTCTTACCATTCTTGTTGTTTACAAGATCATCTAGGCAATGAAGAGCACTCAATGGTTCATAGAAATTCACAATGTTACAAACATATACACCATCATTAAGCATGACACATTCCCTGAATTTATGTTCGGGAATTTCAGTCACTAGGAAAGAATCATGCTGCAAGGCAAAGTGTCGAACTGTTCCTTCTAGTACAATGGACTTATTATCTACTACCATTGGGAATGGATAGACTGACATCAATGAGTTGACGTCTGGATTGTTGAAAGGGATCACTAGTATAATTTGATTGGCTATCACTTTCACTGTGATCAGGCCATAATAGTCCACTATATTCTCTACTAGTGGCTTCAAGTGATTGTTCACAACACATTTCTGAATAATGGCTTCAATTTCACTAGGGGTTATCAGAAAAGGCGACAGCAGGTTTTTACCTGCCATCATGATTGCATTGAGTAATTCCTTGTATTCCAGAAGGAAATTACTTGTTTCTATGAGCAGTTGCTCCATCCTTTCTGTTTGATGGATTCTAGCAATTTCTGATGAAACATTATGGAGGGCACTATTCACAAATTCTTTCAGCACTGTGATCATTTTCTGATTTTGATTGACATTTCCTATTACTTTATTATATACAGTGCCCTGCTCAGAAGCCCAATTTTCAAGTTGTGCCACTCTTTCCTTTAGCCTTTCAACATTACCATCGGTCGCCACTCCAAAGAGATTATGTAAAGCGACGCCTATAAAGGGTATGAGTGATCGCTTTACTACTTTCCTTGGCATAACACTATCGATGTCCCTCTGCAACTTGGAGAGCATGTCGTACAAATTTCTATCTTGGACACTTTGTAATCCTGCCTGTATCTGATTGCTCAGCTGGACTAACTGCTCTCTCTGATCGATAATGGAGTCCGTCTGGATCCTAACAATGGCTAGGTCCTGTATCATCTTAACCTTGCCATGCTCCTTGATGATGGCTCCCTTCCTTAGTTGTACGAGTGAGTTCACAATTTGACTCACTGCCAACCACCATACAATCCATTTGCTGAAATAATGTTATCAAGCAGTAAAAATCTTATCAATTACATTTGTTTACCATTGCACTTGCCATTACCTTCTTCTCAAATTATACCTTGGGGTCATTGAAGATTCTATTTTATTATCTATCTTATCTTTATTGGACAAATCCTTTAACTGGGTAGACGACCAAGGTTCTGAATGAACTACTTTAATGTGGTTCCAATGTACAATGGATTCTTTCAAGGTAATTTCATGCATTAACTTGAATTTATTCAACTTCAAAACTTCTAAAACTCTATATGGACCTCGAAATTTTGGTGATACTTTAATATTAGGTCCTTCAAGAACATGATTGAGTACATAAACTTGTTGTCCTACCTTTAACGAGGGTATGGTGGATCTGTTATTGTAATACTTACTAGATTTTTTTATGTAACTCCTTTAATCTAGCCCTGGTGACTTTAACGGTCTCGTACGTACGTCTTGTCTTCCAAGCAATATAGTCCTCGTAGTTGTACGTACGTCTGGGTGGTGCGGCATCATCCAAAAGTGAATTTGGCATTCTCTTTTGGTAGCCATACAATAGGAAATGAGGAGTTTCTCCTATTGATTCATTTACTGTGTTGTTTAGAGTAAATTGTATGTCTTCGAGAGTCAAGTCCCAGTCTTCAGTGCTAGGGGTTACCAATGTTTTCAGAACATCCTTTATCTTGCGATTTGTTCTTTCTACTGCTCCATTTGAGCTTGGCTTATATGCTGTTATTTGACATTTCTGTATTTCATAAAAGTCACACAATTTCGTTAGAATGTCACTAGTAAATTCAGCAGCATTGTCTGAGAGCAAAACTTGAGGACATGAATGTCTGGTTATAATTCTAGACTTAAAGGCTTCTGCCACCGTTGATGCTTCTCTGTTTCTAGTTGGAACAATTTCTACGTATCTGGTCAAATAGTCAATGAAAACTAAAATCTGTTTATTTCCTCTGATGGTGTTCGGGAATGGACCTAAGAAATCCATTGTGACTACTTGAAAAGGATTTAATTCTGAAGGATACATTTCCAGAGGAGCCTTGACGTTGACATTCCCCTTATGTATATTACATAGGGTACAATTCTGAACAAATCGAGTAGCATCTTCACTACATCGAGGCCAAAAATAGTTTCTAGTGATTGTTCTACATGTTTTCTTAATTCCAGGATGTCCTGATAACTTGTATGAATGGGTTAGTTCTAAAACGTCTTGTATTAGTGTATTAGGAATGTACAAACGTGAACAAGCATTTGGTTCGTCTGAAGTCTTGTACAATAACCCATCTATCAATTGAAACTCTGAATTTTTCTCACCTTGCAAGAGGTTACCTATTACTTCCCTTATTCTAGAATCCTTTTGTTGTTCTTGACGAACTTTGTCTAAATCTAAATCTGTGATTTGACAACTGAAGGCGAAATTATGAGTGGTAATTTGTTTCTCGTTCTCTTCTTGTGATCTAGATAAGGCGTCAGCTAATGTGTTATATCTACCAGGTATGTATCTAAATTCTGGGGCAAATTCTAATACGCTAACGAACCATCTATTGAACTTCATATTATTGGTAAAAGCCCTTTTCTTGAAAAGATCACAAATGGGTTTATGATCTGTAAGAACATTAATTTTATGTCCTAGCAAAATGTGTCTAAATTTCTGTAATCCCCAGACTAATGCCAAACATTCCCTTTCTGTTGTACTGTAATTTCTTTCAGCTGCATTCAAAACTCTACTGGCATAGTATACAGTCCTCATCCTTGTTTTATCCTTTTGCATCAAGACGGCACCTAGTCCTGTACTTGAAGCATCACAGGCTAAGTAGAATTCCTTCTCGAAGTCTGGATAAACTAGGATAGGATCTGTTATCAACATATCCTTTAGTGTTTTGAACGCTGCTTCCTGTTCATCTTTCCACTCATAGCTAGCATCTTTCCTAGTTAACTCAGTTAATGGTTTTGCTATGGTAGCAAACCCCTTTATGAAAGGTCGATAATACCCTACCATACCTAGGAATCTTCTTAGTGCCTTCAAATTTCTTGGGGCTGGATAGTCTACAATAGCCTTAATCTTTCCTTCTTGCATTTTCAAACCATGTTCACTGATAACATGTCCTAGATATTCTAGAGATTTCTTCAGAAACTGACATTTCTTAATTTTTACCTTTAAACCGGCCTTTCTGAGCCTATCTAATACTAATTCTATTGTCTTGAAATGACTCTCTACATCCTTACTAGCAATTATTACATCATCAAGATAAACCGATACGTCTTCAACATCTCCCAAGATTTGCAGCATTAAACGTACAAACGTTAAAGGAGCTGAAGTAAGACCAAACGGCATTACCTCAAATTGCAAATGTTCTTTATGAGTACTGAATGCCGTGAGATGCTTGGATTCTTCATCGAGAGGAACTTGCCAATATCCACTCAGTAAATCGAGGCTAGAAAAAACCTTGGCACCTCCTAATTGAGCTAGCATGTCACTAATGACTGGCATTGGCATTCGATCAGGGATGGTGTGGGAATTCAATTTACGGTAATCAATTACCATCCTCCATGTACCGTCTTTCTTTGGAACTAGCAGTAAAGGTGAATTATAAGGTGACTTAGAAGGTATTACAACTCCATCTTCCTTCATCTCTTCAACCATCTCGTCTACAATGGGTCTTTGACTTATTGGAAGTTTGTAGTTAGGTATATAAAAAGGTCTAGCACCATCTTCTATGACTATTTTGTGCTGCAGGACATCTGTCCTTCCTAACTTATCTCCTGTTACTGCTACAACACTCCTATATTTCTCTAATATCTGTATTAACCTGTCCCTACAATGAGGAAAATCTGTATTATTTACTTCCCCTTCTAATTTAACTCTTGTGTCAGCTACAGAGACAAATGCTTTTTCACTTAGGGTTAGTAAAGGGTTAGTAATCACAATTCCCTTACAGAATTCTATGCCGGCATGCAATTCTAGTCTCTTGTCAGAATAATTATACACATAAGTCGTACAATTTCCACCATTAAGTCTTACTAGGGAATTGTCCATTTTCACAAAGTCTGGTAAGTCTTCATTAACTAATAACACATCTGTATCACCTAGGTTTTTATCTGTTACAATTCTAAGACAAACCTTTGTCAGACCTTGTGGATGCAGTATAACGCTATTGTTTAATTTGAGTTTTACAAGATTATCATCGGCAGTACTAACTAAGCAGATCTCTTCTGCATTCTGTGCATCGGCAGTGTAACAGACATCAGTATCATCTGAATTTTCATCTTGTAGTATCACAGAACCTATCTCTGTCATTTTTAGGTTGCCTAACAGCAACACCTCATTGAGATACTTCTCTTCCGTATCTTCTCTTATTATTAAGTGACTACAATCTATTAGCGTGTCAGGATCGTCAGGTTGGGAAAAAGAACTAAGTTCTTCGGAGGTATCTACTTGTCGTGCACTTGAGTTATCAGGTTCATACCTGCTATCTGAGAATTCCTCCTGAGTGGCTTCTAGGCTTTTAAAAGTAGTTTGTCTATCTTCTCCTATTTCTTCTATCATTGAATTTCTACTCACTGTCCTACCCGGGTTAGCATTAAATTCTATTTCTATCTGTTGGATGTCTACTTCTTCAGATGAGGCTGTCTCAGGTAAAGTGATCAAGTTTATCTGAAACTGTTCCTCTTCTTCAAGAGAGCAAACATTTCCTCTATCAATTTCCTTGATAGTTACTCTTCCATTGCTACAATCTAGTGCAATTCCACATCTTTTCATAGCCTGGAAGGAAAATAGAGCTTGAGCTGGAAAATATTTCTCTTCCAACACCACAAACTCTTCCCTGTATTTCTTATTTAGAATTTCTATCTCTAAATTGACATTGCCTATAGCCCTTATTTGCTTTCCAGCGATCCCCTTTATGGTCCTATAGGATTCTCTCATTTGGGAAAGCTCACAACCTATATGTTTTATTAAAGTGCCTTTATCTATGATACTTACAGTACTGCCTGTATCCAACAATATGGAACTCAGTACACCTTCTAAGTGTACTTGTATGATAGGCAACTCTTCCTGACACGTATTAAAATTCTTTACAGAAAACACTATTTCATTACTTCGAGTAATGTCTGTTGGGGACACATCCTTATTCACTGTCACTATTTCTTTCTGTAAGGATGGACCTTTCTGCTGCACTCTCTGTGATTGTCACTGAGAATCCCCTTGATTTGGGTTACTGGGGGAGGTATTTTGATTATTAGGCTGAGTACTTTGGTTATTTTGAGACCCCTGAGAATTTCCCTGTTTGTTGTAAAAACAGTTTTGGATCAAATGTCCTGTCTTATTGCAATTCGAACACCATTTGTTTCTTCTACAATTCTGTGTTGTATGGTTGTTATAACCACAATTTCCACAACTTTGTCTCTGCCTATTGAACTGTGGCCTATTATTCCCTGAATTTTGGCCTTGACTAGCTCCCCTCTGTCCAGGAGTCCTGTTATTTCCACTGTTATTTCCATTAGTTCCAGTGGTATTCCCATTGTTACCTCTATTTGGCGGCCTACCTTTATTGTTTCTATTTGATTGATTAAATCTCCTATTGTTGTTCCCACCATTTCTATCAAACGAATTTCTATTTCCCTGATACCTAGACCTAGCTTGCCCTGATTGGTTTCTATTGGACTGATTGCTATTATTTCTTGGGTTTCCACTAGCTACGGTTCCCGTAAAATCTGCACTACTACTTGATGAATTCTGTTTTACTTTCCTTTCTATGTACATCAAGGTTTGTACAATTCCATCATTTGGCTTCCTATCACAGTACTTCTTTAAGGCTACTCTTTCTTCCTTACCCAAAGCATCGTAGATTGGTCCTAAGGACATATATCTAAGTACCTTGGATATACTAGCTAAATCTGTTTCATCATCATCAAATTCATCCTTCCTTCCAACAACAATTCCTACAGCTTTCATATCTGTCGTCACTCTATCTATAGCTTCTTCTACTCTAGTGGCTAAAACTAAGTGATTACCCTCATATTTCTGATGATGGAAAGTTCCTATGTTATACCATGGATCTTTCTGTGCTTCTGGTTGCCAAAATTGTAAGCACTGTTTCTTGAATTCGTTAAACAGAGTAATATTCCTAAAAAGTACTGAATGCAGAACTGTATGTGCATCACCATGTTCCATACTAACATACAAGAGTGCTTCATCTATTTTCTTTCTCTCATCTGTGATACCAGCAGCTGAAATTCTGCTTTCTGTGTCTGCTATCCATCGATTTACACCATATTCTTCTAATCTACTTTTATCTACATTACTTGGGTCTACCGTTCCACAAAATCTAGTGGCTTGGGTTATTACGGCGGCTTGCGCCATGTTGGGATTTCTAGGTACAATGGAAGTTATTGGGTTAGTGGTTACAACTGAAGGGTTAGGCGCACTCGGTAAACTAAGTGGGGGACCTTGACTACGAGAACGTCTGGGTCTAGTATTACTAGGATCAATTGGTCTAGAAAGTCGTTCAGGTACAGGTCTTAGGTTATATGGAGTCTGGTCTTCGCTTCTTGTCTGTTGCAGTCGGGCGATAACTTCGTCCAAAGTGTTATTCATATTAATTCATAAAATATTCAATGATTCCAAGAATGAAAAATTGAAAAAAAAATTAATTTGAGAATCAGGTACTTACTTCAATTGCATGTTTGCTGAGTTGACTGTATCCCTCTATACAAAAAAATTCAAATTTTTCCTAACTCATTCCTTCATAGGACTCTCTCACAATCTGAAAAAGTCTGATATTAGTATTTATGTATACAATTGTTTGGGTTCCACTGCAAAATGCTGCGCCAAGTGTTTAACAATAAAAAAATTATTATGATAGAATTATTTAAACAGAATTGTCTCTATCACCAGGTGAACGAAAATTTCTATTTCGTAAAAAAAATTACTAAATATGAGAAAAAAAAATTATTTCCTTCGTACAACAATAAGGAAAAATTCTTCAGAATATTATTCAAAAGAAAAACAATTTACTTAAATCATTTATGTTTAAAAAAAATTATTTGCGCACTGCAGGGAAAAATAATTATATAAAAATTTCACGCACACAAAAAAATTTAATTATTCACAGAGAAAAAAAAATTCTCTTGATAATTCCCCGATACTAGGAATGAATGTTTACTATTCAATTAGCTTCGTGTCGCCTTGCACTTGAAGATCGCGCTGATTGCACTTGAGCGCAATTTGTCGTTAGCATCCAGCGATAATTCGGCACAGCTCGGCCGACTTCCAGTCCGTACTTGCTGAATTTGGCGAAGAAAAATTTGGAATCCCTTCCAAATTGTTGATTGAAGGCGTCACTTCCCTTTCGAGAGGCGGTTATCAACGCGTTGACTTCTAAACTTTATCGCCGTTCCGAATTCTTCACTCTCTTTCGTCGCCGTCTTCCGCTCTCATTCGTCGCCGTCGTCGTCACTGCTCTGCTACCGCTACTTTTCGCTAAGTCTCCCTTTTAGCGACCAAAAATTTTTGGAATTTCGTGTATTTAAGTCCGTAGACGATAGAAAGTTCACTGAACTGACGTAGATATTAGCGACTTTCATACGTCCGCCAACACAGTTTGTTTTCGTCTTCTCCGCTGCTGCGATCGGCGTAGTATAGCGCGAGTTGCTGATTCTTTCTTTCGTAAATTTCGTTTTCTTATAAAAATCACCGCTGTTCTATGCCGTGATTATTACTATGGTTCTTATTATGTTCATATATAATTATTAAACTGAATTTCTGGTTGATCTTATGCGAATGTTCGGAAGTTTCAAACTAGGCAGAGATTTACCGCTGTCAATTTTTCACTCCGATCGACGCAAAAAGATTCACTGCTTCTTGGAATATTTCGTTCTGCTTCGTTTCCCTTCTGCTACAGTGTTGATGTTGTATTGGTGTTTCTAGTGCTGAAGACCGTCTTGAGATTATTTGCGCTGTTAATTTGAGAGTTAGTTTCAGCGCCGTCACTGCTCACTCTCTGTAAATTTCTCTAGGGCCGTGAACTTTAATGTTTTTCAAATGTGCGCTGGGCGAAATCCTCCGAAACTGCCACCAATTTTATATTATGCGGTTCAGTTTTTCTTTTTGTTTAGCGTTGCACCACATATGAACGACCGTGTCTGTAGACTTCACTTGATAGTAACGCAGGGGACTCGGTAAGTTAGGTTGAAATTGTCTATTAATATTTTTTCACTTTTCCCGGAGGGGGGTAAGAATTCACCGGGCACGGTTTTTCATAAGTTTTATTCTAACTCTACTATATCACACGGCCAGCCACCCTGGACTTAGAAATTTCTTGATGTTAAGAGAGGAGCGAGTGACACAATCCTACCCAATTTGGTTTTCAAGTAACTCTGGCTAAAAATTGATCAGAATGAACTCTGGACCTATGTTGAATAAAACTCCGCCTCCTTGAGGACGTCTACTTTACTCTTAATGGTTCAATCTTAACTCCCACTTTTGGCAAGGACAAATCAGGTCAATTTTGCTGACCTTTTCACTTCTTAGTCTATCCTCTAACTCCTCCTTCCTTTCTCACATCTTGGAGGTTTGTTATGGTTAGTCTTCAATTTACTTGGTCCCATGACTCATCATTTTAAACTATCAACATCGTGTCTCTCTCTCTCTCTCTCTCTTTCATAATCCCGATCAGTGAATCTCATACTTATTCACTGCATAACACATGCCCATCCAACCTTCTCATGTACATTTAATATTTCAGTAATCAAAAGTAGGTCTATAACAGGGGGAGGCTCAAGGGAAAGACAGTCATGGATGCCATATTTAGTGTAAATACTGTAGACTCTAAGGGGAACTCGGTGCCCAGGTGCACTCCCCTCCCACCTCATCAGAGAGTTCGTGTGCCTTTAAAGAAGGCTCATCCACACCTCTGTCTATTAAGACCTTTCCGCTTCAATACCCCTATCCCATATTGCCTTACAACCTTTCTATCTCCATAGTTTCATTACTGTTGCAGCCTTAAAATTATAAACGCATTCAACAAACACACACACACACATTATGCTGTAAGTATACCTTAGACCACTGAGCTGACTAGCAGCTCTCCTAGGGCTGGCCCGAATGATTAGACTTATTTTACGTGGCTAAGAACCAATTGGTTATTTAGCAACGGGACCTACAGACCTTTGCATATATATATATATATATATATATATATATATATATATATATATATATATATATATATATATATATATATATATATATATATAGGTATGTATAAAACACACATAGTCTCGATATTTCTTCTTGTCAAACTGAAAAATTGCGGGTCACGAAAGCAGCGCTTAGGCTTGCCCTTATTCGAACCAGACCAACCTTTCTCGCTGCTTACCCCTAGTTTAGTATGCAGAATAAAGGCACCTCAGTCATATATTAGAAACAGTAAGTACTGTCTCAAGAAGGGTCAGAACCTTAGCGCTCGACTCCTGCTTATTCTACAGAGATGGTCTACGCCATGGGGGCATCAGTTTGATATATAAACATGAGAGATACACAATCAGATAGGAGAAGCACACAATCAATTTCTGCAACTACAAATTTAATACAAAGTCACCTCCATAACTACAGCAAACAGCAACGTCAGTATTAGGTTTGCATGCCACAAATTTCTCTATAGGTACAAAAAAAATCCCCCTTAAAAAAACCTTTTGAGCGGAAATGAAACTGAGCAGCACAAGACAGAGAAAGGACATCAAAAAACAATCTACCTTTGCCAGAAAGATTTGTTGCAGAATATCAAAAAAGGAGATTACTTTAAAAAACACTTCTAAATAATCAGACGCGTCACACTACCTCAACGAAACCAAACTGTACGTTTACATTAAATACTAAAGAGTGAGCAGGTCTTTTAACCTGACAGCAATGAAATTCTGCCAAAGATGAACATTGCATGGAAATTTCTGTATGGGAATAGATACCATAAATCACCCACACATATGTAAGTAAAAAAAAAAGCCAGACCGATTCAGGATAGTTTAAAAATACCAAGAGTTAACAGAATATATATATACATATATATATATATATATATATATATATATATATATATATATATATATATATATATATATATATATATATATATATATATATATATGATGTATATATATCGTTTTTTTTTTTTTTTGCCAAATGTTGTTGCTGGAGTATGCAGAGGTTATTATCATAGAAACGATCAGGAGGCATCCATCTCTCCCTCTTAAAAGGACCACTGACATTTATCTTCAGGATAATTACAGAAAATGTAATTTAAACCAAATCAAAGCTTGAGACTAATTTTTTTTAGGAATGCATTTTTTTTAAGGATGCCCTCTATACTTGTGGGGAAATAGCCTTAAGCGTAAAATACAATGCTGCACCGAAATATCCAAAGAGAAAAACAATAAAATGATGGTCAAACAACATTTTCCTTCAGAAAAACAACGAAGGACGCCCTGGACCTGTCACGTGCGAACAATCTCCTTCACTTAAATAAGAAAAAAAACAAGTAAAAAATGCGCCGAAGTTTCTTCGGCGCAGTCGAGTTCTCTGTACAGCCGCTACAGCGTATAATCAAGGACCCCCAAAATAGATCTATCTTTCGGTGCTCTCGGTATAATGCCGTATGAGCCGCGGCCCATGAAACTTTAACCACGGTCCGGTGGCGGCCTATCCTATATCGTTGCCAGAAGCACGATTACGGCTAACTTGAACCTTAAATAAAATAAAAACTAGTGAGGCTAGAAGGCTGCAATTTGGTATGTTTGACGATTAGAGGGTTGATGGTCAACAAACCAATTTGCAGCTCTCTCTCTCTCTCTCTAGCCTCCTCTGTAGTTTTTAAGATCTGAGGCTGGACAGAAAAAGTGAGGCCGGACAGCCAAAGCGGCACAATTGTCTTCTTTTACAGAAAACTGAAAACAACAACGATTTCGTACCTCAAAGAGCAATTTCCCGAATTGAGTTTTGCAGCTGCTGCTTCTTAAGATAGTTCCTCATTGGACGGGTGGGTACCGTTCTCAGCTAGCACTCTGCTGGCCCGGCGTTCGATTCTCCGACCGGGCAACGAAACATTAGAGGACTTTATTTCTCGGTATAATGTTGTTCGGATTCCACAACAAGCTGTAGGTCCCGTTGCTAGGTAACCAATTAGTTCTTAGCCAAGTAAAATACATCTAATCGTTCGGGCCAGCCCCCCTAGGGGAGCTGTTAATCAGCTCCTCAGTGGTCTGGTTAAACTAAGGTATACTTAACTTTTTGCTTCTTAAGATTTTATTTACTATTTTCTGAGTGGCAAATGTTTGGTGATCAAGACCATAATAATATAATTTAAAATTGAAAAGCTTTGAGGGCACCTTCGGGAAACACTGACACTTTTCAAGATATACAGTACTTACTTCCTTTCTCCTTCCTTCCTTCCTTCCTTCGTCCTACACACACACCCCTAGTGGGGTAGTGCCGTCAGTGCACCTCATGCGGTTCACTGTGGGCATTACTTAAGGTTCTTTGCAGCAAGCCTTCGGCCCCTAGCTGCAACCCCTTTCGTTCCTTTTACTCTACCTCCTTTCATGTTCTCTTTCTTCCGTCTTACTTTCCACCCTCTCCTAACAAGTGATTCATAGTGCTTCAACTGCTTTGAGGTTTTCCTCCAGTTACTTAACCTTTCAGACCTTCTCACTGTCAATTTCCGTTTCAGCGCTGAATGACCTCATAGGTCCCTGTGTTTGTCCTTTGGCCTGAATTCTATATTCAATTTACACAGGACATGATCAGCAGAAGTGGTATATTGAATTAAGTAATATACTGCAGTATATACTGTACATACAGCTGTATATATATATATATATATATATATATATATATATATATATATATATATATATATATATATATATATGCGTGTGTGTGTGCTTTCATTTGTATTACATACTACCAAGAATCTTTTCGTTAAATCCCATAAAATAAATTACAAAGGGCATGTATGACTCATAAATAATATTTAATCTTAATTCGGAGAAAGCTTCAGTTCCCTCAACTTTCCCATTATAACAATGGCATTATATGTTGCAGATCAGCATCCCATGTTCAGAGATATAAAATGAAAAACGATTTTTAAGATAATGAAAAGAAAGATTTCTTTGACGTTCTAACTGGGCACAAATGCCTCGTGTTGAGCGAACCCTCACATATGAAAAGCCTTGTCTTAACTGTTTATATCTACTTTTCTATAATATTTCTAGTGAATAGTTTCTTTTCTATTTCTTTATTTATGTGGGAGTATATCAGTGTCAACCTCCCTGACTCCCCACTTCGAAGAGAACACCCTCAAATAATCTCATTCTTCTCGCATACTTTCTTATCCCTTTTGGAGGCTTTCCGAGAAAAAGAAGGTCATTTCAGGTAAGAGCTCGAACAAAAATTATATGTTTTAGTATTTTAAACGAGCATCGGAATTAATACTCATAAATAATGAAATGAAGAGAGAGACTAGCTTCATTTAACAAATTATGAGTGGCATTCTATCAAGGCCGTTACTCTGTAACCAATGATAAATATATTATTAATAAATAAAATGCATTTTATATATTAATAATATATAAAATGCAATATGAAAATTATCACCACAACAACAATATATCACATTTAAAACCATTTTACTATATCATTACATAAACTTCTATAGCTTTCTGTTTCGTAATATAAAGTAATCCAGGATGAAAGTAAAAATAGTAGAAAATATACGCAAGCAACTAAGCAAAAATCACATGAGTAAACTATAAATTTTTAGGTAAAACCTAAGACAATATTATTCACATAATATTGAGCACTAAACAAACTTGCTGATATGATTTACTCCAATATTAATTTTCCTATGTATGTATGTATGTATGTATGTATGTATGTATGTATGTATGTATGTATGTATGTATGTATGTATGTATGTATGCATGCATGATGCATGTATGAATGTATATATACAAAAAAATAGTTTTTTTCTGAATAAAAAGAAGTTTATGAAATACAAAAATTTTCATATAAACCCTAAATCCTTCGAAGTAAAAGGACAGTTCCTACCAGTTTCCGGTGTCCTTAACCTTACCTTACAGACCTTACAGTTCGTTCGGGTTGCCCCAGGTCCCTCAGTGTGAGGCACCTTTGATGTCTACCAGAGAATTGCTAACGCATCTTCTGGTATATTTTGCATCTTCCAATCTTGGATGGTCTGGGATGCATCTTAGATATTTGTCGAGAGACAGTCAGCTCACGAACTAATTCCAAATGTCATCCTTCGTCCATCTACTACAAGGGAAAGAGAAATATAAAAACAGATGAAAAAATTATCTTTACCTTTCTGCTAACGAGAGAAAGAAATGTATAATAAGAGTAGACAATAGTTGAAGGTTTTTTCCTCTTTACACACACACACACACACACACACACACACACACACACACACACACACACACAGACGTGTAGTAAATCTTTAAAGAGCAATTGACTTCAAAACTAGGTAAAATAACCAACAACCCCTATCTACCCATCTTCCAAACCCCCCAACCCCCAAAACTGCCTGAAGCCCATCAAAGTCCAGATCACAAATAAAAGCGAGGCAGGGACCACAACAGAACTGAATCAAAGGACATCTCAGGATAAATCCTCCAGTTCTATCAGGATCTAACTGGAAAATGAGTCAATGAACGAAGAATAAAGTGTTTTACTGATACCGTTTAAATCATAAAATTATTTTGATAACTTCCCTCCATCACTAAGTTTCAGGTTTAAAATTTTAGGGAATAGGTGGAAGCGGGATTTTCATCAACTGTTTTCGTGCGAAGAGTAAATAAAGGGATAGGATTTATATGCCCAAGTCTACAAATTTACTGTGTAAATTCAGGTATGGTATGAGAGCTTTAGTATCCTCTTCACATCGTTGGGGTTCGAATCAAATCCGGGAGGAAACAGCTTCTTCAATCACTTCCCCTTCAGTCCTGTTCTCTCAGTGGAAATTGAATGCAGAAAGCAGGAAGAAAGTAAGTTGTTAAAAGGTCATGGCGTCTATCGAAATAACATCCCTCTGGAGAATGGAACTCTCTCTCTTTCTCTCTATCTTCAAGTACACACACACACACACACACACACACACACACACACACACACACTCACTTAATCACTTCACTAACGGTAGAAACGCAAAAATATTTTCTAGTTTCATTCACAAAGGGCCAATCCCTGCACTGTAAAACACACTTTTATTTGTATTTCCACTAATTACTATTAATGTACCTAAAGCTGTTGATCAAATCATCCACATACCAGTGCACGCACACCTCCTCTCTCTCTCTCTCTCTCTCTCTCTCTCTCTCTCTCTCTCTCTCTCTCTCTCTCTTATCCATTACCATGATCCAGTCTCATCTCTTATCCATATCACCTCTCCTTAACCAGTACTCGCAAACTTTCCGTCTCACAGTTCTTCCTCTCCTCATTTTCCTCTTCAGTATCTGATGTCCGGCTCTTATGAACGTCTCCCTCCCCGTCTTCCCTCCCACGACGACCCCTCTGTCCTCCTCCGTCAGGGCACACGTCCTCTGAAGAGGGCGAGAGGAGCCTCCAGACCTTTTGGGATCAGAGAGGAGCTCCCTGTCTGCTATATAAAAGATGGACCTCAAAGGCCAAGGGGAAATTATTTGAATCTCTCTCTCTCTCTCTCTCTCTCTCTCTCTCTCTCTCTCTCTCTCTCTCTCTCTCTCTCTCTAGGACCTAAGAATCACGTGTTTATTTCAATGTTTCAGTCAACATGTAAAAAAATATTATAAAAGAAGCTACTACTATAAAAAAAAATGAAATGATGCATATCTGACGAATGGAGTTGTCCTTGTGAGGATGAGTATCAACCGCACAAAGTCCCACAATCATGCTCTCTCTCTCTCTCTCTCTCAATGAACCTGGGACCTCTTCCTTGAGAGCTGACCGTGTTACCACTTAGATCATTCAAATACTGTATAATGATTTCATCCTAGTTGGGTTAGGATTACCTCGGCGAGGCCCTACCGTTTTTAATTAGGATATGATCACCCTCAACTGTTATTTTCCTTACTCGTCTTTCTCTCCCACTTACAGCTACCGGCCACAGTTGACTAACAACCATATACAGAGCAGTTAAATCAAGTATTCTACAGGATCACCCTAAGAGAGAGAGAGAGAGAGAGAGAGAGAGAGAGAGAGAGAGAGAGATTATGAAGCAAAGAGAATTGTTGAGAAACACGGCGCGAATATTTCCATCCCGATAGGCTTGATTACCTTATTAAGCCCTTGTCATTTTCAATATTGGACGGTCGTATAACAGTTTTGAAAGGGCACTGTATGCACAACGCGTCTCTATCTCTCTCTCTCTCTCTCTCTCGCTACGAAACCAGCTGAGACT
Organism: Macrobrachium rosenbergii; assembly: GCA_039081455.1. Classification (NCBI taxonomy): domain Eukaryota; kingdom Metazoa; phylum Arthropoda; class Malacostraca; order Decapoda; family Palaemonidae; genus Macrobrachium; species Macrobrachium rosenbergii. The sequence continues at coordinate 49,438 of JANJGK010004211.1, read as the reverse complement.
CGCAAAGAAAATTAACAACAGTTTTCGAAGGGACCTATATGCATCTCTCTCTCTCTCTCTCTCTCTCTCTCTCTCTCTCTCTCGCGCGCGCGCGCGCTACGAAGCCAGCTGAGTCTCTCACAAAAGAAAAATAACAACAATTACAACCTACATTTACTGACTGCTTTAGACACGAGTTTAAGGAATCGCGCCGATAATGTACCCAGTGCTACAGATTGCAATACGAGAGAGAGAGAGAGCGAGCTGGTGGTTAAAGGTTACATTGCAGGCAGAACGAATAACCACACATTAAAAGTTACTTGTTTCCCAGCGTTTTGGATTTATTAGAATATTTCATAAAACATTCCTTGCCTCGGGAAGAGCGAACACCAGAGAATGACTATATATTTGTATTCTTTAGGACACCACCTGTATTCGTTCACAGGAAAGCCCTGTAATTAATATCTTTTTCAGATGTAAACGAGGAATTCTAAACTGTGTGCATCATTAACGAAATATTTTGTTATTCTTAACCGATTTTCACACGTGTACTGATGACGCGATCGACACTGATGGCCGAAGGCCTACGAGAACAAGTAACAACTATTAAAGCAACAAAAATAATGACCTTTTGAATTGTGTTTACTCTTTTTTCCATCAACAAATGCGAGCTCTTCCACACTTAGAAAAGATCATGTTAACAACTTCACAATGGCCCTGACTATTACATAATGTTTACTGATAGTAAAACCAAATTTACTGAGAATCCCCAGAAATTGGTGTCGATTATCTTGCCTCTAAGTAGGACTTCTTGTACACAGCTGAAGGCTAAGAGGAGGCGTTCATTATTCCTCTTCCCTGAAAGTGGTCGTGTCACTGGCCAGGAACGGGAGTGCTCCGGCTCCCTGAAGGCCTGTCCACACTGCGAAACATTGTTTGGAAATACAATTTGCAAACTGTTTGCAAACAGATGGAATCTGTTTGCAAATTGTTTACAAACAATTTCCAAAACAGTTTGCAAATTTTATTTCCAAACACTGTTTCTTAGTGTGGACAGGCCTTAAGGAGTACAGATGTCAACTCATACTCTCCGATATACTTTTGTCTGGAATCACACAGGTTCCTTAGACGTAGGCGGGAAAAATCGAAATGAAGTGATGTATCTGTAATGATGAGGTTATTATGATACACTTTTATTAACGGTAGAAATGTTTGCTCTTTAATGTAAACAAAGGGTTAGATGCCATTTAAACCGTTTGGGTGATAAGTGTAAGTGATTAATTTCTTCCAAGGATTATCATGATTTGTGTTAAAAAGTTTTGGGAGCGTATGGGAATCGTCAAACTTATTTTTCTATATTTGTTTTCAAAGAGTTAGCCATCACACTACTTACTGTGCAACATTTCAAAACGTCTGAAAAATCTTTATAAGGTCCACTTCATAATAAGGCAAAAGGAAAGCAATCTTCAATGAGCGTATTTTATCTTTTCCTAATGTACTGATAAAATGAATGGAGTTGTGCAGTATATGTTTACCTATGAAAGTGAAACACCTTGTTAGTGACAATGAACTTTGCCTTTCACTGATGCAAACCAATGGAAATAAAGGTTGATCTGTAAGGTGTTATCCTTTTGAAAAACAAATCAACTGTTGGGTTACGCTATATACTCTGTGTTTAGAAATAGTTACATTATAAATTTATTTTTTGTCTTATAGGTAAAAACGAGATTATTATACTTTCCATTCGTGATACCAAACAAATAAAATAAAGAGATATTTACTGGCACGCTAAGATGTCCTGCTGTGTGAAAACGTGGTTTAACATCGTTAGCAATTCCAAAAACTCGCCTCTTTTTTTTTTTAACATTATCTTTCATTCGCTTTTATCAGAAACCCTGATGGTTGTTGACGGCCCATTAGTACGTTTGACCCCGTTCATAGCCCCTCTCTCTCTCTCTCTCTCTCTCTCTCTCTCTCTCTCTCTCTCTCTCTCTCTCTCTCTCTCTCTCTCTCTCTCTCTCTCTCATCCTTTTCATTGTTCACTCTTTCGTTTCCTTAAAGGTACTAAGCCAATTCACAGGTCATTAAAATTGTAAGACTACGATTTATTGTGGGAATAAATTTTCGCGGAGTGTGAATATTGCCACAGGAAATTTTCCATTCATTTGTCCTAAGGTAATTAACTTTGTCTACTATTAATGGCATCGGTACTGCATATTCTTTTGCGTCATTTTCCCGCCATTTTCTTCCTTCCCCATTTACTTATCCTAACAATAATCCCCATAACCAGACTTTTGCCCTCCATTAACCTTGCATTTAATTTATTCCTATTAAAACCCATATTTCCCATCCGTTGTAACTTCTTGCCCCCTTATATACAGTATCAGTCAATTCTACAACACGTTTTCTCCTCGTTAAGTAGACTTTTTATGGGGCAATAATTTAGCGACCCCCTGGAGATAATCGGGGGGGGGGGGGGCTTTTCGCGGAATTTAGTGGCGCTCATTTCGGAATTTGGGCGCCAGCGACCGTTGTTTGTGGCCTTCTATCTGATACACTTGTATTTCAGTTTGGAATTTTTTGCCAGGCATTTATTGTATTACGTTTTGCAATCCGAATATTGCTTTTACTCATTTACTTTTGTTGAATTACTTTTGTTTTTGAAAGACTGTTACTGTAGATGTCATTGATGTTACTGGTTGACACCTCAAAGAAGCTGTGAGGTTTATTTTGGTTTCCCAAGAAAGGTTAAACGACGGAACATTGCAGATGTCATCTTTAGGTTCGACGATTAATAGCAGGATGCATTGCGGCACTCTATCCATATGGGTCAACTAAATTTGTAATTACTACGTACTAAATTTACCAAGTTTGTTGTCTATAAGCCAAAGGTATTTTCATCTTCAGATTTCAGAAAGAAACTAACTTATGATTACAGACTCGAAATCAAAATAGCTTTCATAATCGTCCCATAGTTTTGGCAGGTCCATTTCCTCCACTACCAAAGACATCAGTGTTCCTCCACCGTCAAGGACATCAGTGTTCCTCCACTGTCAAGGACATCAGTGTTCCTCCACTGTCAAGGACATCAGTGTTCCTCCACTGTCAAAGACATCAGTGTTCCTCCACTGTGAAGGACATCAGTGTTCCTCCACTGTCAAAGACATCAGTGTTCCTCCACTGTCAAAGACATCAGTGTTCCTCCACTGTCAAAGACATCAGTGTTCCTCCACTGTCAAAGACATCAGTGTTCCTCCACTGTCAAGGACATCAGTGTTCCTCCACTGTCAAAGACATCAGTGTTCCTCCACTGTCAAATAATCAGTGTTCCTCCACTGTCAAAAACATCCACTGTCAAAGACATCAGTATTTAAATTTAAAGTGACTCTGCTTTGCATCATTATGACATCACATACCTTGAAATTACATATAATTAATCCATCTCTCTCTCTCTCTCTCTCTCTCTCTCTCTCTCTCTCTCTCTCTCTCGTTACAAAACCATCTTAGACCCACAACACTTACTGCTTTCGACACAATGGGTTAAAGGAACCCCACCGATAACATACCTAGTGAGGCGAGTATGTTACAAATTACGGTACGAGAGAGAGAGAGAGAGAGAGAGAGAGAGGGGGGGGGGGAGGGGGGGAGGGGGTGAGAGTAAGAGAGAGAGCAAGCTTGCGGTTAAAAGCTACACTGCAGGCAGAACGAATAGCCACACATTGAAAACTGACGTGTATTCCAGCATTTCGGATTTATTCGAATTTTCCAAACCCATTTCCTTTCTCCCACAGGGCGAACAACAGAGTAACCATATGAATGCTTAATACACAATCAGAATTAGTTTACAATAAGGTTCTGGAATTGATATATCTGTCAGATACATGTACTTCTGTACATACAATTACTCTTTGACTAAAATAAACACACTCGCATATATATATATATATATATATATATATATATATATATATATATATATATATATATATATATATAATGTGCGCGTGTGTTTATTTCGGCACACACACACACACACACACTGATACACATATATATATAATATATATAATATATATATATATATATATATATATATATATATATATATATATATATATATATATATACATGCACACCCATAAATATAGATTCCAAGTGAGTATTAGCCCTTGGCCAGTGGGGAATGATAAACTGTGTGCACTGTCCCACTGACTAACTCTTGTATTCTTACCACACCTTCACGATTATACTGATGCAGAATGAAGGATTCAGGGAGGACACATAAAACAGTTGTCAAAGCAATAAATATAAGCAATAAATATGATTGTCTGCAAAATCTGCCATACTTAGAAAAGATCAGATCAACAACCTTCACAAAGGCTCTGACTGTACTGAAATAAAAAAAAAAAAAAAACTTAGTCGAGTCAGAAAGGACTACTTAACCCCACTACTACGCAAACGAATTTGCCGAGAATCACCAGGAAACAGGTGTCGTCTATCTATCTTGCCTCTAAGGAAGATTTCTTCTCCATAACTGAAGACTACGAGGAGGCATTCAGCCCTCTTCCCCCACAGTGGTGTAGTCACTGACCGGGCAGCAAATTCCTGAGAGAGATGTATGCTAGTATTGCACAGCTCCGGTTTTTTGCCATGCCCCTAGGTTAGGTTAAGTTAAATTAGAATCAATGAAGTAATTTGGGTGTGTGAAACATAATGAGATTGTTTTCAAGAAAATTCTATGGTTAGGTTTCAAGACATGGCGTCCCGCTTTTTTCAGGGAAAGGTCCCTCCCGGGGAAAATGCGGCCGGGCACGAGAGTACTTGAGCTCCCTCAGGGGTACGGAGATCAAATCATATTCTCAGATATACATACCTCTGTCTGGAATCTCACAGGTGTCTAACTTATGTGGGATAAACGGAAATGAACAGATGTAAAACGGTGATGGTAATATTATAGACACTTCTTTCATTTACAGTAGAAATGTTTATTCTTTCATGTATACAAAATGTTGAATGCTATTTTAACGTCTAAAAAAAAAACCCTTATAAGGTTCACTTTATATTAAGGCAACATGATAGCAATCAGCAATGGGAATATTTTATCTTTTGACACAATGTATTGATAAAATTAACGGATCTGTATAGTATGCATTCATTTATAAAAGTGAAGCAGCTCGTTAGTGAAATTAAACTGTCTTTTCACCGATGCAAACCAGTGGAAATACAGGTTCATTTCTAAGGTGTCACTCACTACAAAACCAATCAATTGTTGGGTTGCTTTATATATCCTGTGTTAAGAAACAATTACCTTGTAAAGTTATTTTTTGTCATATATAAAAAAGGGTGTATTATACTTTCCATCAGTGGTACTGAACATATATAAAATAAGAGATGTTTATTGGCACGCCAAGGTTTCCTCCCGTGTATAAACATGGTTCAGAAACGCTGCTAATTCGAAAAACTCGTCTCTATCTGAAATAAAAAAAAATCTTCTATTCGCTTTTATCAGGACCCCTGAGGGTTGCTGGGCCTCTCTCTCTCTCTCTCTCTCTCTCTCTCTCTCTCTGTCTTATCCTTTTCATCGTTCACTCTTTCGTGTCCATAAAGGTACTAAGCCAATTCACAGGTCATTCAAGTTGTAAGACTACGAATTATTGTAGGAATAAATAAATGTTGGCGGAGTGGGAACATTGCCACGGGAAAATTTCCATTCATTCGTCCTAAGGTCATTAATCTGGCCTACTATTAATGGCACCAGACTATTGCACATTATTTGGTGCCATTTTCCACAATTACCTTCCTTCCCTGATTATCACAATAATCCTTCATAACTAGATTTTTGCCTTCCAATAATCCTACATTCAATACATTCCCATCAGAACCCATTTCTATTCTAATAACTGCATTTACCCAAACGTAAACGTTTCAGTTTCCTTGGAACATTTTCTAATACTACGAGTATAATACATCTACTGTTCTGAGGGGAGCTAATCAATTTTAGCTCGACTTCTAGTTTTCTGCGAAAGAAAACTATTGTGCCGGCTCTGTCTGTCCGTCCGCACTTTCTTCTGTCCGCATTTTTCTGTCCGCCCTCAGATCTTAAAAACTGTTGAGGCTAGAGGACTGCAAATTGGTATGTTGATCATCCATCCTACAATCATCAAACATACCAAATTGCAGTCCTCTAGCCTCAGTAGTTTTTATTTGATTTCAGGTTAAAGTTAGCCATAATCATGTTTTTGGCAACGATATAGGATTGGCCACCATCGGGCCTTGGTTAAAGTTTCATGGGCCGCGGCTCATACAGCATTATACGTTGTAGCATTGTTGCACTGGAAATGCACAGCCTTGGAACAATGGCCATACTCGTGTGTGTTAATAAAGTCATTTCAGTGGTGTCTGATTTATTCTGCATTCAATAACACAAACGGAAACTGCTCGCGTGTTCTTTATTCATTTCCACGTCCCTTTTCATCTCGATTACATCTGCAATATGCAAACTGCAGTGACGCTCCGTAAATCATCCGATATTCCTGTTTAAAACGAGTATTAATTTAGAATTTACGAGTATTAATTTAGAATTTATTACGTGCATCGAAATGATTCAGTTTCAGAATTTCCGTGATAATTGTTCTAATTTTTATGTTAATTTAACATGCTTACTGGTACAGGGTTCCTCACTGCTTAATAATAATAATAATAATAATAATAATAATAATAATAATAATAATAATAATAATAATAATAATAATAATAATAATAATAATATTGGAGGGAAATATAAACTTTTTTATTATGATACCGTTTTATTATTATAAATTTCTATTGTCGCTATTGTTGTTGCTACGCAACCTATCCAAATAATAAATTGTAACAATACTTACTTGATACATACATACATACATGCACACACACATATACATATATATACAGTATACGTATGTATATATATATATATATATATATATATATATTATATATATATCATTATATATTCGTCTCCCCGGAGTATACTTAAAAAAATCTCTCTCTCTCTCTCTCTCTCTCTCTCTCTCTCTCTCTCTCTCTCTCTCTCTCTCTCTCTCTCTCTCCTTATAAGTCCCTCATTTATTCATACTTTCTTACACCGACTACCTACTAAAATACATTTATTTACGAATTTATCTATCAACTTATTTACGAGTACATTAACTTTATTTCTTTTACGATCTTATATCATCATCCAACCAAAAAAAAAAAAAAAAAAAGGACAGTTTTACAGTACATGATCTTGACGGCACAGCCGTTTCATATCAATTGCAGCGCGTGAATTCAAGAGCTTCAGGATCAAACTCACGCTAATTACTGCAATAACACTTTGGCCTTTGTTGTGTGAAGCGCAGGAAATGCATTACTGCAGCATTTACTGGTAGTCACTGCAAAACTCAACGATACCTGGACTTATGTCTAGTAATTAGCAAAAGTGATATGGCATTTATTGAGACATATAAATGCAAGCACATACAGACATGAGCTCGCTCACACACATACACACACACATATACTTGGGCGCATTTTTAACTTGTTAAAGATTGCGATTAATCCTCCAGACGATTAATTTCTTAGTTTCCTCATTAATCCTTTACTGGCAAGAATGAGTTACAATGAAATTACCTCTCTCTCTCAGAGAATGCAACTAATCTCACGCCTATTTGGAGTGGAAGGAAATAATCATTGTTTTACAAAGAATTATTATCCACTTAACAATCTTAATTAAAACTGTTCAGGCTACGAACTTTTTTCTCCTTGTATTTTGTTTCAGAAGGCAATAAGGAAAGAATGTGTGGTGGTAAGCGTCGTGAAAATGATCAAAAAGACCTTTAGTCTGACGATATCTTGACATCACAGTGACATCATTATCTAAGGATTATAGTTCAATAACTAAAGAACAGTTTCACACTGGCTTGCTAGAAAATTCTACAAAAATATACCGTTTTCCGTTGTAACGTAGAACCCATCTTAGATTATAGGCACATAAATATACATGCACACTCAACCGCAAACACACGCACAAACATGTATATATGCATATATATATATATATATATATATATATATATATATATATATATATATATATATATATATATATATATATATATATATATATATATATATATATATATATATATATGTATATATATATATTTTAGATAGATATGTATTATAATCAAGATTATTTATAGGTACTCATACGCTATGTTTGCTTATTTTACTGTGTCATATATGTATGTATGTAATCACACAATTATATAGAGATATATTTAAATTTCGGTTTACATCTTCACCTTCAGTGACCATTTTGGTGTCATCTGCATGTCTGACAATACTTAACACCCGAGTGTACAAGAGTCACTAGAGCTAACAAAGTAACTTTTCGGTTTCAGGAGTGTTTCCGCTGTAAGGCCAACGTCTATCATTTCGTATCACCCGGGCTTCCATCAATCAGCCCCGCCTCTCCTCACCATCACCTGGAAGTATCGATCTCCTTAATTAAGGAGTGAAACCTGGTGGCAGGTGCTGCAGGTAGGCTGAAATTTCTTTCAAGGTCATAAAGCTTTTGCCTACTTACAGTAGCATATTGCAGTGAACGAAGATCAGTTCCAGGCTTCCCTTTGAACTGAGATCATGTCGTTGTATGATTAAGTGGTCGTGATCATTACTGGGTCACTGTAGAAGTCATCCTCCTCAAGCCTATCATTTATGATTTATATCAGTGATTGCTATACGGCTCTTTTTTATCCAAGAGAAAATATTAATTGCTCGCTGTGTGTTAAGGCTGCATTCTCTGCCATTATATACTCTCTTTTAGGCTTTCTCATCGACCACACAAAGTGGAACCAATAAGAGATGAGTAAAATACTCTCTCTCTCTCTCTCTCTCTCTCTCTCTCTCTGCTGTTACTATAAATTTATGTTGATATTTCTAAATGTTCCCTTTTATTTGCTATTATTCCTCAAAAATGAATTTTTCCAGCTCATGTTCCTCGTCTTCTCTTCACCTCCCTTTTCTTCTCCTTTCCTCGTTTTCTCCTCCTCAAGTGCTCGGACGTTAGAGAGGTCTTTCATCCCTTGTCCTTCTCCTCCACAGTGACATGACATGACATGACATGACATGACATTACATGACATCTCCGCAAATGGATTCCTTACACTACGTCAGCTTCTTTATGACAGCCTTTTCCAATTCCAGTCTTCTGCCTTTTTTCCGCGTCTCTCCCTCTTGGAACCCTTTTATTCTCTTTGGCTCTCTCTGCCCTCGTCTTTCCTATCTTCTGCGCTCCTATTCCATGTTTCCTCACTCTTTCGCCGTGTTAGTACAAGAACATATCCAATTTTTTAAGTTTTTTTTTCTTGACTGGGGCTTCACTCAAATGCTTCTTATTGATTGTTTATTGACAATGCCTAAAACTGGCAAGCTTTACCCATTCATTTCGCTGGCTGGTTTTAGGTAGTTTTTAACTATTAGCTTTTTCTGTACTTCTCTGCACTTCTTGTAATTATTCATGCCTTTTGCGGCAAAAAATTTAACAGTTGGTCTGTTCCGAGAAATTTTACTTAAAAAATGTTTTCAATTAGTGCCATGGAAGGTGTATATATATATATATATATATATATATATATATATATATATATATATATATATATATATATATATATATATATATATATATACATATATAATATATACATATATATATATATATATATATATATATATATATATATATATATATATATATATATATATACAATTTTAACCAAGATGTTGTAATGGCTAGTTTCAATGTAACCTCTCTTTTCACCAATATCCCACTAAATGAAACAACTGACATTATTCTTAATAATATATGTGAACACCAATTATCAATGTTTGGACTTAATAAAATAGACTTGCAAAAATTATTACATTTAGCAACTGCTGATGGCTTTTTACTTTTGATGGTAAATTATATAATCAAATAGATGGAGTAGCTATGGGAAATTCCCTTTGGCCTGTATATGTGGATTGCTTCATGGGTTATTGTGAAAGGATTTGGATGTCTGAATGCCCTAGTGCTTTTAAACCCTTGTATTATCGTAGGTATGCAGATGATACATTCCTTGTGTTTAAGGAATTATCACATGTTGATTTGTTTTTTGAATATTTTAATTCTCGTCACCCTAACATTTCTTTTATTTGTGAGACAGAACAGGATAATAAGTTGTAATTTTTAGATGTACAGGTATACAGAAATAGTGGCAAATTTGAGACCTCTGTTTATAGGAAAAGTACGTTTACTGGCTTGGGATTGAATTACCTCAGTTTTTCACCAAAGTTGTATAAGATGGATTCAACACGCACTTTGATAAATAGAGCCTACAATGTTTGTTGTGATTTTAATTTTTCTCATCAAGATATGGCCTTTCTCCTGAATTATTTTTCTGAAAACTCATATCCCATTTTTGTATTTTACAAAGTTCTGAAAAAATTTTTAAATGAAAGGTTTTGTCCCAGACCGGTATACAGTACTGCTATAAAAAAAAAATAGTAAGGATGTAAAGTACATTGAATTGCCCTACCTTGGTCATAATAGCTATATGGTCCAGAAAAAGTTACAAGAAATACTTAAGCATTGTTTCCCTCTAATTAGTTTCCGGTTTGTTTTCAATAATCCTTTTAAAGATCACTTTTGAAGGAGAAGCCTACTCTGCCTGTGGACCTTAATACCTGTGTCATTTACTTGTTCACTTGTTCGCAGTGTGGTCTGCGATACGTGGGATCCAGTTCCCGCTGGCTCAGACACAGAATTTTGGAACACAGAGGCCTTTCTATTTGAACTAGGTTTCCTCTTTCCAAACCACCCTTTTCTGCCATTAGGGAACGCAGTTTAGCACGGGGTCATCCTATCACTGACCTGGATTTTCGGGTACTGTCTTTTTGTTCAAACAGACTGGACCTTTTGATTTCAGAGTCGCTGTTTATTAAAAAAATGAAACCGGAATTGAACAACAACTCGTCTGGTATTCAACTAGCTATCGTGTAATTTCATAGTAGGTACACAATTGGGTCGTTAAATATTTTAGTTTGTGATTGGTAGTTTGTTTACATTTCACCTTATTTTTATATTTTTATGTTTGTGTTCGTTTTTAATTTTTCGTTTTTTGCGTCTCGCCCTTTTAGTTTGTAATTACTGTTCGTTTTATACATTTGGTTAGTATTTTTGCTGAAGATTTATTATGACAATTTATTTTATTGTAATTTCATTGATTCTAATCCTTGTCGGTTTTTCAGCCTGATGATGAGGTTTTATACCTTTGTCGGTTTTTCAGCCTGATGGTGAGGTTTTATACCTCGAAAGCTTGCGTAATAAAGAATGTTCTTCCTGGTCTTGGCAATATTATTCATCATCAAGCTAAGATTTCCAAGTAGCCGCCCAATTACCGAGACTATATATATATATATATATATATATATATATATATATATATATATATATATATATATATATATCTATATCTATATCTATATCTATATCTATATCTATATCTATATCTATATCTATATCTATATCTATATCTATATCTATATCTATATCTATATCTATATATATATATATATATATATATATATATATATATATATATATATATATATATATATATATAGTCCCAAACTATAAGTTAGCTAAATTCCTTGTACCCCTGTTGGAACCCTTGACCACTAACCAATATACCTTAAAAAATTCACAACAATTCAAAGACCGTATCTTGTATCAAGACTCCGATTTATTTATGACAAGTGTAGACGTAGAATCACTATTTACAAATGTTCCCGTTAGAGAAACTATTACTATTATCCTTGATAAGCTCTTTCCTAATCCTGATTCGGTTTACTGTAATTTTAATCGCCCCTTTTTTAAATCGCTCTTAGAACTAGCAGTGCTGGACACGGCCTTTGTATTTAATGGAAAACTGTTTAAACAAATAGAAGGCATGGCCATGGGAAGTCCATTAGGACCAACCTTTGCGAACATTTTTATGTGCTCCCTTACTTGGAGGAGCACATCCTTGAAGAATGTCCCTTGGCCTATCGCCCTCTTTTTTACTCTCGATACGTAGATGATACGTTTGCTCTTTTTAAACATGAAACCGATTCTGACCGATTTCTTGATTTTGCCAATGCCTGTCATAGTAGCATCATTTTTACCTTGGAGAAGGAACAGGATTCTAAACTGGCCTTTTTAGATATTTTGATTTTCAAAGAAAATGACCGTTTCAATACTACTGTTTTTAGAAAAAGAACGTTTACTGGTCTTGGGTCAAACTTTTATAGCTCCTGCTTTTTTAATTTCAAACTTAACTCTGTCCACACTCTCATACACCGTGCTTTAACTCTCACTTCTAATTGGGCCCTTTTTCATGAAGAAATCCTTTTCCTGCAACAATACTTTAACAATAATTGCTTTCCACACAAAACATTCTATAGAATTCTTTCCAGACTACTGAACAAATCATTCAGCCCTACAGTAAATTTTAATGTCCCTAAACTCCCTATATACGCCGTTTTCCCATTTTCACATGATGATAGTTTTAGAAGGGATTTCATTAGGATCGTTCAGAGGTACTTTGGGGCCATTGACATCAAACTCATCCCGAAAAATCCAAAGACAATCGGCTCATTCTTCGGGTTTAAAGATCGGCTCTGCCCTTTGATGTCGTCTGGTGTTGTTTATGAATATACTTGTCCCAGATGTAGTCTGGGAACATATGTTGGATCCACCAGGCGGCTTCTCAGGGTCAGGGCCGACTCTCATAAGGGGGTGAGCTATAGAGCTGGATGCCGACTCTCCAATCCAGAGCTATCCTCCATAAGAAATCATGCCACCAAGTGCAAAACACAGATAAATTATGATGATTTCAAAGTTATTGGCCAGGCACAGAACCAACAGAAACTGCAGATACTTGAGTCTTTAAACATTAAACTACGGGTTCCCTCATTAAACACGCAAACTACCTCAATTCCATTGTTTTTGCCATAGGTCATTACTATTTGTACCTCTGATCTTTTTGTTTTGTTTTTTCTGTATATATTTTTCTTTTACTGTTAGTGTGGTTCTATCGTTTGCATTGTAAGATGAGCGTCTTCTGTTTTTTTTTATAAGTATATTACTGTCTTTGTTTCTCTGTTATTGGAAAGAGAAAAAAAGAATTTTCTTAAAATTAGACAATTTTTTATTCTTTTTTTTTATTTTGAGGGTTTTGTGATTTTGCTATTTTTAATGTGCTCTTGTGTAACCATATGTGTCCGTGTGTAACGTGATTTTAAGCTTTGTGTGTATGTATTTAAGTGTGCTCTTGTGTATGTAATTTTTAACAGCCTTTATAGATTTTTAGTGACTAATGTTTTAACGTAATTCAGTTTTAGCCGTTCAGTACTTTTATTAATTTATTTAATTTTCCATAGAATTCCCTGATGATGTGATTATGAATCACGAAACGTAGGAAACAATAAAGGAAGTGTGAATCTCCAGAGTATTCCTGCCCTTGACTACAATTTGTATATATATATATATATATATATATATATATATATATATATATATATATATATATATATATATATATATATATATATATATATATATAATCAAATAGGATTAACGTTAATAATAGATATCCATAGGATTGCATATATATATATATATATATATATATATATATATATATATATATATATATATATATCAAATAGGATTAACGTTAATAATAGATTTTCATAGGATTCATATATATATATATATATATATATATATATATATATATATATATATATATATATATATATATATATATATATATCAAATAGGATTAACGTTAATAATAGATTTTCATAGGATTCATATATATATATATATATATATATATATATATATATATATATATATATATATATATATATATATATATATATATATATATATATATATATATTTATATATATATATATATAGTATATATATATATATATATATATATATATATATATATATGCAATCCTATGAATATCTATTATTAACGTTAATCCTATTTGATACTATTGGTGAGTCAGAGAAGCAGCTTGGGAAGGTCTAAGTATAAAACCCTTTTAGGTCTAGAAATAAAATACAGACGGACATTATGATGTTTTGCCTGCCATCTGCTACGGATGCAGAGAAAGGAAACCCTAAAAAAAATACAGTAATTTAAGCTTTCTTCAAGAGCTTTTCAGTTCAGAAACAAATGGTTGTTTTTTTCATATAACTATGAAGGACCCTAATTCTAATAAAAAAAAAAATGTGGGTTCTGTTATGAGCTGAATAACAAACTTCAGGGAAAAATCTCGAATTCGCCATTCAGTGTAGAATAATAAGTTACTTCCCACATCGGCATTCCATTCCACATTCAAAGGCAGATTATCTGTCTAATGGTAAAAAACTTTTTTTGTCCTCAGAGCCAAGTGCTGTCGTCTGATTTGGTGACTATGTAATGACAGTTAGGAGAATATCAATTATGAATAACGTAAAAATAAGAGAGAGGAAAAAGAAATGAGAAGAGAACCAGTGATATAGAAAGAGAATGGAATAATAATGAAGAGAGAGAGAGAGAGAGAGAGAGAGAGAGAGAGAGAGAGAGAGAGAGAGAGAATAGCGAAACAGGAGGTGTTATGACTGCATAGCCAAAACATGGGCGTAAGTTTAATCTATGGAAATCATTAAGGAATGTTTGCACATCTCACCTGTGTGCTTACCTTTCCACTCTCGCCGGAAACTAAGACTTCCGGTGACATCATAAGTCCCCTCCTTCGTAGGAGGGATTAATTCATCTAATTACACCCAGAGGGACGTTGTTAGATAAGTTTCAGCCAATTAGACATCTAACAAGGTGGGACAGAAGCTATTGCCTGCCTATTGATGGGATGGGCATTTCCTTTGAAAAACCTTGAAGAAGGCAAGGAAGGAGGAAGAGAAGTAGAGAACAAAAAAGATAGAGAGAAGCAGAGAGAGAATTCAAGAGCCTCACCAGTTGTGGGTTGAGAAGAAAGCAACTCATACTCGATTTGTATTCTTACTACTTAACATGTATATATATTTAACTTGTATATGTACAGTGTTATTTTTACTAGTGTGATAAAGAAGTAAGAAAACTACACTGTGTCTTCCTCAAGCCTCCTGGGACTCAAACACTACTGTAACAACAAAGGCAGAAACGATAAAGCAACTATAAAGAAAAATATAAACTTCTTTACATGGGCAACGAATAAAATAAATAATAAGAAAGGAACATCATAACAAAAGGTGGTAAAGAAACATTACAAAAAGGACAAAGCATAACAACTATATATATGGCCACCCAACCAGAATCCTAATTTATACCACCCGATTTTTTTACGGTTTTCGGAACATGCTTTCTACCAGAAACACTGTCTTCTTTCTTTTTATTAGCATTCTGGGGAAAATATCCTTGCTTTGGAAACTTTTTTTTAATGAAAACTGATAACTGGAGGATAATGCTATGCAAATGAGAGCTTGAAGACTTTCTCTTATGTATAAAAGATATGAGATTAATGACGATTCTGTCAACAACCTCGGTGAATCCATTACATTTAAGTCTTGAGCAATTCACAATAACAGTTCGAAGAAGAAATAACTCAGAAAACAGTCATCAGGTGTTCATTCACGGAAGGAAAACTTTTCAAGTAATTATCTCTCGTTTCAGTTATGTAAACACTTATCCGAAGAACCTAAATGAAGGTCGGAAAAGAACAAAAGATTTTCTGTGAAAAGAAAATTGCATCCAGCGGCTGTGTACCCCAGAAAAAGAAGACAAAGGCAAATCCATATTCATACACAATAAAAGCTATATTATAACAAAATGAAGTTAAATCTGTCATCATTTCACGGTATTTACAATAATATCATCGTTATTCCCATCAACGTAAAAAGTTATAAGCGCAGAATGAGTAACGGAACAATCAAAAACACTTGACTGAAACAGGAACATGAATAAGAATAAATTAGCCTGGGTCTACAGTTTTAAGGACGTGGTTCCTATAACTGGGTGTTGTTTAGGCTCTGCAGTTAGAAGCAGCATATCCGAAACTACATAACTTTAGAGGGAACCAAAGCGATGTATCAACTTAATGAAAATGAAAAATTGACAATTAAAATAGGGGAAGGGCGAGTTACCAAAAACAACTAGTGATGTAAATGAGTAGAGTCAGAGGAGCATTATGTCGACTCGTTCTGCGCATAAATAGCAAACTTTAACTGCAGATACACCTGTCACGGCTAAAATAAAAGAAAAAAATAGAGTAGAGGAACAATGACTCACGCACCTCGTAATTAAATTTGCGATAGCACTAATGCTGACATTGGGAAAGGGAGTAGAGGGGAGCGTTGAACGTTGCCTTTCAACCAAAAAAAGGAAAAATCTTATTTGATGTAAATGAAATATCAAATTTGTCCAAAAAAAATTGTGCGATCTCGTGTTCCCTATTTCATTTGTTTGTGTGTGTGTGTGTGTGTGTGTGTGTGTGAGAGAGAGAGAGAGAGAGAGAGAGAGAGAGAGAGAGAGAGAGAGAGAGAGAGAGAGAGAGAGAGAGAGAGAGAGAGGATTTTACTTTGTCAACAATGGGCCTGAAATGAGATATTTAAAACATTTTTAATTGTGTCCCCCAGGCATAATTTTTTCCAGATCCTGTAGCCCATGAAATTAATAGGTTAAAAGAGTAAAAAGGAGAAAACACTGCACAATTAACTCCTTTATTAACCCTCGTCTGAATTCCAACGGCCCAGTGACGATTTCTCCCTCATTCTGGTGGCCATCTCTCTCCCCTCGACCATTCTAACACACTTATTCATTAGCGTAGAAACCGTGGTATCAAAATTTCTTTCTACGTGAAGAAGAAGAAGAAGAAGAAGAAGAAGAAGAAGAAGAAGAAGAAGAAGAAGAAGAAGAAGAAGAAGAAGAAGAAGAAGAAGAGAGTCAAGGAGAGAAGAGGAATGCAAAAAACTGCAACAACATACAGTAAGGAAATGTTTAAGGAAAATTGCAAAAGCAAAGTGCTACACAAGGAAAAGGCCTGAAGAGAGAGAGAGAGAGAGAGAGAGAGAGAGAGAGAGAGAGAGAGAGAGAGAGAGAGAGAGAGAGAGATATTCTCGTGGAACATCGGTGTTCAGGTATCAACATGTTGCGGCTTCTCTTGATCACGCTATTCAGACTCCAGACGACCACAACCGTTTGCTCCTCCAGCATTGTTATTGTTCGGGAGGGAGGAGGGAGAAATGAGTCTCTCTGTTCCACAGAGCGGCTATAACTTAATACTTCGGCGTTTGGAGAAAAAGGGTCGAGTGGAGACGCACGAAAGACTAGTCTTCATAACGATGCTATTTATATTATTCAACGAGTTAAAGAAGATAATTTAGTTATTAAGCATTAACAAACAAGATTAATGACAAAGGGAACAGAAACACGATGAACTGATTCCGTAGAAACAGAGAGAACAGGAATGGGATTTCTTTATGGATCATACAATATCATTATGGCAGAAAAAATACCTCAAAGGACAAAAGAGAATGAAGGTGATATGAAAAAAATGTGGGGAAAAAAGGAAATTCCTGGAGAATTCAATTCAGTACAGGAAAATGAAAGCGTTAACCAAGACAAAGAAACGAAATTTACCAGAGTAGACGTTCTGGATGTCGGTAAAGACACAAACCGGTAAATTAAAGAGAACGAAATCAAGTCAGGTGTTACAATTGCATTCATTATCCTTTACAATTCAACAAACCTCCAAATTCTAACGTAGTTCACGAAATTCAGAGGGTCTCTCTCTCTCTCTCTCTCTCTCTCTCTCTCTCTCTCTCTCTCTCTCTCTCTCTCTCTCTCTCTCTCTCTCTCTCTTCTACTTCTTTAACAACAGATATGTGAGAGATAGGACTTCAAATAACTTTGCAGAAAGGGTCGGTCAGTTAGTTACGGAAGGCAGAGTATTAAATTCTGAAGAGCTATTGCTTGCAAGGGAACCCATCTCGCTTCAACACCAAAAGAGAAGCCAGAGATCTACAGCATACATTCACCTATTACGTATTCATGTATTCTGCCTATGGCGCCAAGGGCAGCGTCATTTTGAAAAGAGTAACATAACGTGTTAGGAGAGAGAGAGAGAGAGAGAGAGAGAGAGAGAGAGAGAGAGAGAGAGAGAGAGAGAGAGAGAGAGGGAGGGAGAGAGAGAGAGAGAGAGAGATCTATGGTCCAGAAACAGAATCTTGTGGGGAAAGTGAAATTGAATATGCTCTGTCTGTTTGTTTCATTCATATGCAAGATATTGAGCTTCGGCTGACTTATGATGAGCGTTTAATGTTCCTTCGGTATAAGCAAACCTCAAATCAGTATTAAGTGCAGCCTGGGATCGTGAGAAAGATTCTTGAGCCACTATTACAGTAGATAATTGAATGACTGCTGTATGCAAAAAAAGCCCTGCTCATCCTGGCGTCGTGCAGTGACTGGGTGGGCTGGATTATTAGGAAATACTAAATAGATTTAGTCACACTCGACACATTTTCCTGCAACCAGTGCAGTGTTTACAGGTGATTGAAATGTGATTCCATCCAGAGAAGCTGCTCCATAAAACTTGTTGACTTGGGTGAGCGAAATGTGGAGATATCTGCGATTTCAAGTCTCAATTCTCGGTCGGTTTTCGGGAACAAGAGACTCATTGCAATTGCTAACCGGTGTAGTGACCATGGAACAGCAATGAAACGGTTCATTTCTATTCACTTCTATTTCTGACAGCTCTAAGAGATCCGTGGTCGTTGATTCACTGAGATTTTAGTAACGCATTTTTTTTACTGAATAATAAATACTGTTGATGTTTCTTCAGTGCTGCACATTTCATTAGATGAAACGATATCAGTCTGCGTGCTGTAACGGCGCCAGCCACTTCATATTTCAACTGAGGTAAACTTCTATTTGCAAAATCCTGTTCAATATACACCTACTGAGATCTATAAAATTCAGAGGACTCTTTCTGCTAATGGATATATTGAAATTACATAACTACGCAGAACACAAAAACACACACTACCACATGAATGAAATGGCTGCAATCTCAGCATCCTATGAGATAAACAGAAAAATGAGCAAGGTGTAAATGCCTATTACGTCGAGGATACAACTCACTATTTATGCACATCGACCGACACGAAATAAAAAAAAATATTACAAAGGAAATCAACCTTTGATTTTGGAAAAAACTCCTGTACCGAATGAAGCCAATGACAGTTTGGACTTTGAATCCAGGAACAGTAATGTATAAGGCTTATTTTGCCTTTGCACACGAAAAAAAAAATTGATGAAATCGTTATATAAATTGTTGAAACTCGAGGTCAGGAAATTCTGGATGGAGATTTTTAAGCGGAATCGAGAAACAGCTGACCGAGATAGAGGTTGCGATGGAAAATGAATTTTCATTGACGATAAATATCCGTTTTGCATTCCATCTGAAGAGAAGAATCAAATGGATAGCATATCGTGATGAGTGCAATCAACTCTTATTTGCACTTCGGAATTTAAATGCACCTTCTCTAGACCTCTGAAACGAAGCAAATATTCGTCGTAAAATTTGGATTCGTTCGACTCTCACTTTGTCTGGGACTATCTACTTGTCTTTCATTCCTGGTTCCCGGGAATTGCAGCCAATGTTACATTCGCTGGTACAGCAAAACCTGGCTTTAGTTACATAAGGTACAGTGACGCCTCCAAGTGTATGAAGAGGAAAATTTCTGTTTTATGTATATATGTTTAAAATGACATCGGTGCCTCTCTTGACACTGCTCTGTCACTTTACTTATATCTTCTGGATGAAACACTTTTCCGAGCCTAATGTTTCTGGAGGGCAACGTTATTCATTGGTTAACTTTGCAAATGACGTTTAATTCTCATTATCTCATGATTTCTCTTTCTCCTGCTTTCCAATAACGTATGAAATGGTAATCGATATTTGGTGACTTTACTTTGTTTCTGAAGAATCTTCATCTGAGCCTTTATTTCTCTGAGTTCACCTTTTTGTTTACTTATACTTATCTTGCAACTTTGTCTTAGATCCAAAATCAGACTAATAACTTTTTCATTTAGTGATGATTATGTTGTAATGCTCTTTTTACTGCTTCGATCTGTCTGTTTTATTTATCTCTATATGTCGATAATTATCTTACTTTTCTTTTAATTATATCATCCCTTTTTCTCTCACCCTAAACGGAAAGCGAACTCATCCAAAACACTTCAAAATTTATGGTCGTGACTTTGCGCTATAAATCTCTCCTCCGTGTTTTGCAACACGAGTTCCTGAGCTTACAAATTATGAAGCTGTTTTGAACTTTCGTCTTATTAGGATGACTGATATACGAAATTCATTTTGGGGAAAAAGAAAAACAAATAAAAAAATGCGTCGAAGTTTCTTGGTCGCAATCGAGTTTTCTGTAAAGCGTATAATCAAGGACACCGAAAATAGATCTATCTTTCGGTGGTCTTGAGCCACGGCCGATGAAATTTTAACCACGGCCGATGGTGGCCTATCTTATATCGTTGCCAGAAGCACGATTTTGGCTAACTTTAACCTTAAATAAAAATAAAAACTACTGAGGCTGGAGGGCTGCAATTTGGTATGTTTGATGATTGGAGGGTGGATGATCGACATACCAATTTGCAACCTTCTAACCTCGGTAGTTTTTAAGTTCTGAGGGCGGAAAGAAAAAGTGCAGACAGAAAACCATGCGGACGGACAGACAAAGCCGGCACAATAGTTTTCTTTTACAGAAAACTAAAAAGGTGGGGATGAACACACATTTCGAAGACAACATTGAATGCAAGAGGTTCCTGACCCTCTCTGGGTCATTTGGTAATTTAGTTTGTTTCCTTAAACGAATCTATTGTTTTACTCAGTTTCTCTTCTTTTCACTCCGTCAACTTTCTTCCTGTTGAGGAGGCTTTCGTCACCAAGAATAATAATTAAGGACAAATGTAAACTCCTTATTAACGAATTAATAGCATTTTTGCTGGTCCGCTGGTATGGCGGTTAGTGTCGTGGTATGCCACTCAGAAGTCGCGGGTTCGCGTCTCCCCCAAGGCAATGAAAAATCACTGGCTCTGTATCACGATCAGTTACTGATGCAGTGTGGGGTCTGCCGGGGGAGGTTGAAACCAACATTCTTTGGAAGCTTAAATTGTAAGTCGATGGCCTTTGTGTGCTTGTTCCATGTGAATAGGTTTCACCTACTCAAACAATAACAATAATAATTATAAACTAATAAGAAAATATGATTTATTATAAGTAAACACTTCTGCAAGGGGGAAAATATTAAACACCCCAGGAGGCTTATTTATGAAAATGAAATTCTTAAAAAATGTCTGGAATCTTTTAAAGAAAATTAATAAGGCCCATTAAAAGTGCACTAACTTGAAACATTCATAAATTCGTTTAAATCCAAAATTATTCTATCCAACTGATTCAGTTCTAATAAAAATTGTAAAGATTTTTGTAGGGGAAAAGTACTCAAAACTTTCGATGCCTAATTACAAATTCAAATGACCCATTAAAAATATAATTTATTTGATTATATAGCTCAAAGTCTTTGTTAAACTACAATATTTACCAATCCCATATTCACGCTTACTCATTGAAATTTAACAATATAGGGCATTCAAGCATCATTGTACTAAATCAAACCGTTTACCGATGCATACATACAGTATACTTCCTGAAAAGACAAAGCTATTATACAGATGTTTCTGTCTGTTTCGTATAAGCTCTTGAAATTCATTAAAAGGAAATCATCCTAGAATGCGAGCATATATAGTTTTCTCATAATGTTTAAGCTATTTCCTTTTTGTTGAGTCAAT
>JANJGK010004211.1:0-22500 GCA_039081455.1 Macrobrachium rosenbergii | reverse complement strand
CCAGGAAGAAAATACTGCTTTGACTCAGCAAGGGTCTAATGAATATCTTCGAAACTCATCGCTCATGTCAATTATGGAAATGGACAAGAAATAATCAACATCGAAAGCAAAAGAATTCAGTGCATTGATCGCACTGAAAAAGAAGATTTTCAAGAAATTTGCAACATTTTCATTCTGAGATAAAATAATTCAACAATTAATTGTAACTACAGCATTTCCTCGTCCTTTTGAATTTCGACTGGTAAGTGTAATTACAAATAATATACAAGATTACACCAGTGAATACAATACAGGAGTAGTTTATCCAGCATGGATACAAGTAATACCTCCGAAACTCACCGCTACTGTTAATTCAGGAAATGGCCAAGAAATAATTACTAACAAAACAAAAGAATTGGTTCAGTTGTCGCAGTATACATATCGATTTGAAAGAATTGATTAAGATTTCCATTTTGAGGGGAACCAATTTAAGAAGTAATGGTAATTGTAGAATCAAAACACGGCCACGTTTCATTTTCTTCTTCAATTTCAACTTGTAAACAAAATTCCTAATTTCATACAGATTACCCCTAATGAGCCCAATAACGATGCTAAATGCCCTTTACTCAAAACCAACCCTAATAGGCATATAACACATTAGTCCTAAAAAAGGAAACTTCACTTTTATAAACGAGATTCCCAGAAAAAAAGTTCATCAATCTTCATCTTCCAGGCGTCTTTTTTTTTCAGAAACTTTTTTTTTTCTCCCCTCGAGAGATCCCTCTTTGTTACTACTCTCTTTCTTTGTGGGTGTGAGAGCCCATTACAATAAAACAACTATTCTAAAGAGCTCCTTTGGGTTACTATAAACTTTCCAAGAGGAGTTGGGAAGAATGAATGATTAATGCACGAATATGGACGTATTTGACTGGAACCAAATTCAACCGAAAGAACGTCATTTAATGAAAATCAAAGACTATATATATATGTCAAAAACAATAAACACTTGCAGTAACCGAACTGGTTCCGTTATGGAGTGACCCAGTCAGTCACGAAGAGTTTTTTTTAGAACAACTGCCCTTCAAAGATATGTGAAAAAAACATTTGTTTTTAATTAAAAAGCTCTTGAGGAGAATTCAGACGAGTCAATTTTCGGAGGGTTTCCTTCCTCTGCTTCCGTAGCAGATGGCAGGTAAAGCTTCACGTTCAACTTCTATATCATATTTCTCAACCTAAAAGGGTTTATACTTCCACCTTCTTGAGATGATTCTCTAACTCACCAAAAGCATCGAACCGCATTGCATACACACACACACGCATATATATATATATATATATATATATATATATATATATATATATATATATATATATATATATATATATATATATATATATATATATATTAGATATGATTTTTTTAGGTGTGTGTGTGTGTGTGCGTGTGTGTGTGTGTGTGTGTGTGTGTGTGTGTGTGTGTGTGTGTGTGTGTGTGTACGAGAGAGAGAACCCAAGCGAGAGAGACAGACTAACGCCCCGGTAGGTGTAATAAAACACACTTGATTTGAAAAATTTTATTCATTATTTTTTGTCACCGGTGGGGAAACTAGATTTCAAATCGAAATAATATTTTTGAAACCACAGACTGGATCGTTGTATGTAATTTCGGGAGATATAAATTTAAAGAAGTAGTTCGCATGTGCATTTTAGAACTATGTATTAAGAATGCATTAAATACAATTATTATTTTTCAAATCACACCCACAGCTGACTTTTAGTGAATTTTTAAAGTTAATGAGGGGCTGGTTAGGGGTATAAACGCCGGACTCCAAGAAGGAGACAAATATCCTTTTCTATCAAATGGTCATTTAAGGAATATTCCTTTCATTTGGTAACTATATGAATTACCTTTCAGCAGAAATGGTTCAGTGCTTATAAAAGCAAAGATTTACTGAGAAATCATAAACTATTTAGCTATATATAACGTAACCATGTTCATTCAATAAGCAAAGATGTAGGTGATCTGAAGACCTCTGACGTCATCAAGTCCTGTCGGTGGAGACTCCGAGGATCTTTCCCGGATTCAGTCTCCACGAAGGACTCCAGCCTTTGGAAGGCCGAACTCGCTCAGGTGACGCTGTTTACCTATATCTGACTCCGTTTAACACACACACACACACACACACACACACACACATATATATATATATATATATATATATATATATATATATATATATATATATATATATATATATATATATATATATATATATGCGAAAATAGGTACAAAACGGAAACAAATGCAGACTCTGAATCCGGAGAAAGATCCTCGGAGTCTCAATCGACAGGACTTGATGACGTCAGAGTTTTTCAGATCATTTACGTCTTTGCTTATTGAATGAACATAATTTCGATTACAGATCTAGTTTCCCCACCGGTGACAAAAAATTATGAATAAAATTTTTTAAATCAAGTGTGTTTTATTATACCTACAGGGTCGTCAGTCACACTCTTCTGAGGTCGCTCTCTCTCTCTTTCTCGTACACACACACACACACACACGCACACACACACAAACACGCACCAAGAAAATCATATCTAATATATATATATATATATATATATATATATATATATATATATATATATTGTATATCTATACATACATACATGTATGAATGTATGTATATACAGTATATACATGCATGTGTGTACAGTATGTATATATATATATATATATATAAATATATAATATATATATATATATATATATATATATATATATATATATATGCATGCAATCCTATGGATATCTATCATTAACATTAATCCTATGTGATACTATTGGTGAGTGAGAGAAGCAACTTGGGAATGCCTAAATATAAAACCCTTTTAGGTCTAGAAACGAAACACAAACGATCAAAGTGATGTTTTCCCTGCCATCTGCTACGGATGCAGAGAAAGGAAACCCTAAAAAAAATACAGTAATTTAAGTTTTCCTCAAGAGCTTTTCAGTTCAGAAGCAAATGGCTGTTTTTTCATATTTCATATGACTATGAAGAACCGTAATTCTAATTAAAAGAAAAAAAAATTGTGGGTCCTGGTATGAGCTGAATAACTATCTTCAGGGAAAAAGCTCGAATTCGTCATTCAGTGTAGAATAATCAGCGACCTCCAACATCGGCATTCCATCCCATATCCAAGGGCAGATTGTCTGTCTAATGGCAAAGTACTGTTTTTGTCATCAGTGCCAAGTGCCGTCGTCTGATGGCACTGTGCCGTCGTTTGATTTGGTGAATACATATATATATATATATATATATATATATATATATATATATACATATATATATATATATATATATATATATATATATATATATATATATATATATATACACACATACATATATATATATACATACACACACACACACATATATATATATATATATATATATATATATATATATATATATATATATATATATATATATTAAATACATACATATATAGATATATATATATATATATATATATATATATATATATATATATATATATATATATATATATATATATATATATATATATATATATCCATGGCCACCGACCCGCAATCCGAATTTATACCACCCGGCTTTCAGAAGAGGCATTCTGCCAGAAACACTCGTCTTCTTTCCTTTTATTAGCATTTCGGGGAAAATATATTCGCTTTGGAAACTTTTTTAATTAAAACTGATAACTGGAGGATAATGCTATGCAAATGAGAGCTTGAAGACCTTTTATTATGTACAAAATATATGAGATTAATTATAATTCTGTCAATAACCTCGATGAATCAATTACATTCAACTCTTGAGCAATTCACAATAAAAGTTCGAATAAGGAAAAACTCAGAAAACAGTCATCAGGTGTTCATTCACGGAAGGAATACTTTTCAAGTAGTTGTCTCTCGTTTCAATTATGTAAACAATTATCGGAAGAACCTAAATGAAGGTCGGAAAGGAACAAAAGATTTTCTGTGAAAAGAAAATTGCATCCAGCGGGTATGTAGCCAGAAAAAGAGGAGGACAAAGGCAAATCCATATTCATACATAATAAAATTAATATTACAACAAAATGAACTTAAATCTGTTATTATTTCATGATATTTACAATAATATCATCGTTATTCAAAACAGCAAAAAACACTCGACTGAAAGAGGAACATGAATAAGAAAAAATGAAGCTAGGTCTGCAGTTTTAGGGACGTGGTTCCTATAACTGGGCTTTCATTAGGCTCCGCAGTTAGAAGTAGCACATCCGAAACTACATAACTTTAGTGGGGACCGGAGCGATTTATTGACTTGATGAAAATGAAAACATTGACAATCAAAATAGGGGAAAGGAGAGTTACCAAAAACAAACAGTGATATAAATGAGTAGAGTCAGAGCAGCATTATGTCAACACGTTCTGCACATAAATAGCAAACTGTAACTTCAGATACACCTATCATGGCTAAAATAAAAGTAAATTAGAGTAAAGGAACAATGACTCACGCACCTCGTAAATAAATTTGCGGTAGCTCTAATGCTGACATGGGGAAAAATCTTATTTGATGTACCTGTAAATGAAAAATCAATAAAAAAAAAAATTGTGCGATCTCGTATTCCGTATTTCATTTTTTAGCGAGAGAGAGAGAGAGAGAGAGAGAGAGAGAGAGAGAGAGAGAGAGAGAGAGAGAGAGAGAGAGAGAGAGAGAGACTTACAGCATCCAAAATGAGATACTTACAGCATTTTTAATTATGTCCCCCAGGCATAATTTTTTGCAGGTCCTACTGCTCATGAAATTTATAAATCAAAAGAGTACGGAAGAGAAAACGTTGTACAATTTACACCTCTTGGTTCCAAGTTAGTTCCTCATTTGTTTTGACAGAAGGGAATAAGAACATTCCAATGCCAATACCAACTTTGCGCTAATCGTATAACCACGTGACAAGAAATGTACCTTCCCCCCCCACCCGCCTCCCCCGCTCTCTCTCTCAATCAAATTTGAAAAAAGCAATTACTGCACCCTACCACAGTCTTTCCTCACTTCCTATTATGAGTCTAGTAATTCCTCCTCTCAAATGCCCCGAACAGCACCGTCTTCCCTTCCCTCTGACGGCACTTCCCTCAACCAATCTTACCACCTCCAAACCCCCAATCGAAATATCACCCCCATCCCATCCCCCCCTACACACACACTCCTACCCTAGCTCCCAGCCCCTATCCCTATACCTACCTACATCCAGGGGAGACTCTCCCAAGCAGTGATGAATCCTGGGAACGAACAGACAGAAGTGAACGAGAGAGGGAGCCTGAAGGGAAGACAAGAAAAGAGAAAAGAAGTAACTTAGAATCATAAGGACCTGAAGACATTTAATGATGGAAATGGAAATGGAATATTAAATTGAGGCCAAAGGACAAGCGCGGAACCTATGAGGTCATTCAGCGCTGAAAGGGAAACTGAGATGAGAAATGTTTTAAACGTTTAACAGGAGGAAAGAGAATATGAAAGGAGGTACAGTAAAAGGAATGAAAGGGGCAGCTAGAGGCCGAAGGGATGCTGCAAAGAACCTTTTAAGTACTGCCTGCAGTGCACCGCGTGAGGTGCACTGACGGCACTACCCCTACGGAGGTTTAATACTGAGAGAGTGACCTTATCAAGTAGCAGCATCTGTTCCACCCATGACCTTTTCTTCGGTAAATCTGCCCTTTTAATCGCCAATTTCGTCAGCTTTCAAATGCAAGTTGTCATCTTCTTTCTGTGCAACTGCATGTACTGTACCTCCCCAAAACCTCATCTGAACCCCAGCGGGCCAGTGACGATTACTTAGAATCCTTTTCATTAAAATCTCTCGCCTTATATTTTACTTTTAAACGTAGAGTTGGAAATTGACACTGCTTATAGCTAGACTTAGGGATTCTGAACCCAGCTACTGTGATGGCACCTGTATTAAAATTCTTAAGAATATATCAACCTTTAATATCTGCTTCTGCGATTTTTCATTTCATTCTGTAAATTCTTACTTATTTCTTCAACTTCTCTACGAGTCTTTGCTATTTTCTGTCCTGCACTACAGTTTTCTGCCTGGAATACTGGAATGTAGACCTCTCCGAATGACTGTTCCACTGACAAGATCTCGCGTCAACACCCAACCCTTTTATTACTCCTGATCATCATGAACATCCATCATTCATTCCGGGAATTTCTTCACCTTAAAACTGCTACATTTTCAGTCATCGTTTGCTCTGACAGCTCGCTTGAAACGAACCAGTCAATTGGAACATGATTTGAAATCGTTGTGTGCGCCCCCTCATGCGCGCGCATGAGGGAGGGAGGGAGGTGAGGGGTTGGCACAGTTGTTCCCAAGAAGAATCTTGTTTGATTTCGCCTATTTTCTTTCTGTGAAAAATGACCTTAATTCCTATCATTCATTAACGTTGCTGCTTTGTTGATGGCGGTGGTAACGGTCACGAGTAATAATTACAAAGAACTCTGGTACATCATCCGTCGCTGTTCTTCGATATATTTCAAAATCAAAGTAGAAATTTGTCCCGAAGAAATTTATAAAATGAACTAACTCACAGGTGAATAAAAAACTTAGAATGTACACTTGCACCTACATGGCCATTAATGTTACAATTTAATAGGCAAACAGACTTAATCCCCTCCTTATATACTAATGTCGTGTTAATAAATGCTTTTATCAAATCTCGTTTTCCCTACATGTAAACAACGCGCCATAGGTTTGCAACCGCTGATGCATTTGCACTTTTGTCAAAAGTTACTTTCGGAAAGATGCGATCAGTTGCTCCTTTTGCGAGTTCCTTCCTTTCTATTCACATCTTTCTCTTCGTCCTTCCTATTCCGGTTTTCTTCCTTCAAGCAATGACAATTCTGCCTTTCGGATAGGCAGCAGCATCGACGCGTGTTGAACTCTCTCTCTCTCTCTCTCTCTCTCTCTCTCTCTCTCTCTCTCTCTCTCTCTCTCTCTCTCTCTCTCTCTCTTCTTCTTCTTGATAATCATCATAATTATCATCCTTCAACACAGCTATCTGACTGTCATAATCATCATTCTTCGAGATTGCTCTCTCTCTCTCAGCTAGAAGTTCATCCTCTCCCGTGATTTTTTATACAAAGAGCAGAAGTTCATCAAACCCACTTTCCTGAACTCGAATGTGAACAGCCTCAAAATAAAAAAAGTAAATAAAACCAAACGAAGATGAACAAATAAAACAAAAATATACAACAAAAAAAACAAAAGTCCTGACTAAACACCAAAGAAGTCTACTTCCATTCAAAGTCGGTTCCTCAGAAGGAAATTACTAAAACAAAAACAAAAAAAAGACCCCAGAAGGAAAATACTAAAAAAGAAGTCCTCAGAAACAAATTACAAAAAAAAAGTCCTCTGAAGGAAAATACTAATAAAAAAAGCAATCGTCGACCATAACAGAAGACGTGTTTGCGAATCTTATTCTGAAGGGACAGGAAGGATGTTAACGATGCTCCAGAGGAGGACTCACTCTCTCTCTCTCTCTCTCTCTCTCTCTCTCTCTCTCTCTCTCTCTCTCTCTCTCTCTCTCTCTCCTCGTTCCTGCAACTTTTTTCTTCGCTTCATCTTTCATTGTCATAACATAATGCTGTAACCTTTTGTGTATAGTTTTGTTTATCTTTCCTTTAGTTTTGTGATGAGATCTTCTTTTGTCTTTGAAGGATGATCACTCCCAGTCTTCCACATTTCTCTAATTACCTCCCCGTTCTCGTATCCCTAACCCCCACTCCCTAAGGTGGGGATGGGGGAGAGGGGTGTTGCTGATGAGCTTTTGTTTTCGCCGGTACGCTGACGACAGATTTGCCCAATAAGAATATTCGAGGATTTGTAGGGTGGAATTCTCTTCACTTTTTATAAGTTAAAAACATGGGTGGTACTGATGGTGACACTCTGACAATATACGTCGTCTAATGTACTGTTTTTAATCGACTGTTCTCAACATTTATAGATGACTGTGATGTCAGAATTCAGGCAACTGGCTACATAAATAAATAAAAATACGGATAAATATATACAGAAAGCCAATAATATATATATATATATATATATATATATATATATATATATATATATATACAGTTTATATATGTAACGGCCATTTCTGAGCCTATACTTGATTTAAGTCTCTG
Organism: Macrobrachium rosenbergii; assembly: GCA_039081455.1. Taxonomy (NCBI): domain Eukaryota; kingdom Metazoa; phylum Arthropoda; class Malacostraca; order Decapoda; family Palaemonidae; genus Macrobrachium; species Macrobrachium rosenbergii. The sequence continues at coordinate 14,308 of JANJGK010004211.1, read as the reverse complement.
TTTTATGAACAGAGGTTTGATCTCGCTTATTCCGAGACATTGTGTGATAGCAGTAACGTGAGCCGGCACCATAAGTTATATCTTTCCCTAACTAAAGTCTAAGGGTTACTGGAATGAGATACTAAGTACAAAACTAAAACCCTTTATTGACAAAATCAACGAAAAATAACTTCTTAAAAATTACGAAGAATGAAATCCAATGTTTCACATAACTATCAGAAAATCTTCTATGGAAATAGTGCTCCAAAATCATAAACCCCCAATTACAGAAAATAACTCATCTGTCAAAACATGAACACGTCAATCAATTAAAACAGGTCATCTCAAATGTCATACCACTCTCATCCTTGTAGGAGGGAGAGAGGGAAAAGGAATAGGAATGGAGTGGAACAGAAATACCTGTGAAAGAAGAAACGTCACATTAAAAATCATAAAATGTAAAAAATTGCAGAAATACATCTTCCACTGTCACAGGAGATACCGTGTGTTCACAGTTCTGAAAAACAAAGTCCAAAAATGTATATGAATTCTTACTCACTCCACAAGTCCTCTGGGACAGTCTCCATGTGAAAAATCACTCACATCTTCAGACACACATGAATCGGATCTCACAAGTCCAATTCGAACAACGGTTCCTCCCATTATATTCATTATGTAACGCACGAACGAACGTACTTTTGTATGACATCATTCGAGGTCAAAGATCGGCAAGACATGCCTCTGTACTTCGAGGCGTCACGAAGTACACGTACATACCGTACATTATTAAGAAGCATCCTTCAAGAACCGGATTTTGTAACTGGTTCAGCTTCTAGAACGTTCTTTGCTGAAAACGCATTTTCCAGCCCGTGTCTTGTCACCAAGGAGCCTTTTGCGACTTCCTGTGGTATGCGAATTGCTTCAGCAGTTTCCTATCTGCTGCGTGTAGTGAAAATGGACCCTGCGAATAGCTGACACAACTTTTCAAAGGTCACCTTCGCGAGCCTTTACATATATATATATATATATATATATATATATATATATATATATATATATATATATATATATATATTTATATATATATATATATATATATATATATATATATATATATATATACATACATACACACACACCACACACACGGGGACAGCAGAGTGCGAGCTGAGAAGGGTACCCATCCATCCAATGAGGAACTAAAGAGGGAGAGAGAGAGAGAGAGAGAGAGGAATGTCTAGGGAATATTTAGAGAGAAAGGTAAAAACTGAACTAGGCAATGCAACGGAAGGCCATGAGGAGAGGGAAGAAATATATGTACACTTATTCAAAAATATTCCGCAACATGTTCCAGAAGTTTTCGTTCACCTATATAATAATAATTTATTCTTTTGATATATGCAGTGAAATTTGCTATTCTTATTTGCTTTTGGTTATTAATTGTACAGTTAACAATATAAAAAAGATTGGGCAGCGAAAAATTCATATTACGAAAAATAACGAAACATTTTGAAAAATTTCGTGCCAGATGATTGGGTAAAAGAGTCAAATAAGAAACTACATTTCGAATTCAAATAAAAACTTATTAACTAATAAAATAATATTGAATAATCATCACCAATATTATATAAATAAGGAATTATATAATTCTATCATAATCGTTGTCAATAACACAAAAAAGAAAAAATCTCATAAAATCGTAAGTGCTCGTGTGACGCCACACTTACGTGGGAAGTTAAACTGTATCGTCACTCGTCACCTGCACCGATAAGATGGATAACAGGCGCAACCACACCACACTATCTCTCAGGTCATCGATCATTAGCCTGCATGGGGCTCATGTTTCCACCGGAGATATTGCTCGGCAGCTTGGCATACACAGAACAACCGTGCATAGATGGATACGACGACAAAGAGAAAGAGGAAATATATAAATATATTAACAAGAAGTGGACGACCCCATAGTTGCACCACTGCTGAGGAAGATCATCGAATCATTGAAGCAGCTCGCGAGACAAACTCCGTTGACAACGGCCGTAGCAGCTATCAAGAGAGAACATGGCCTTCAAGTTGATGCCCAAACCATTCGTAACCGGCTGCATGAGGCTAAGATATTTAATCATATTCCTGCTAAGAATTCTACCCCTCATGACTGAAAAACATAAAGAAGAGAGGTTAGGGTTTGCTTTACAATATTACTCAGTGGCCGACGACGATTTCTGGAAGAAAGTCATCTTTTGTGATGAGAAGACATTCTCCACGGATGAGCATACATAGTAGTCTTCTTCACTGCTGGCGTCCAGTTAATACAAGGCAAGCTTTATTGAAGGGAACTAAGTAATTTTAAGTTTCTTGCTAGTTTTAATTCTGTTGAAGCTCAGATAATAAATAATACAAAAATCGTCCTAATATAAAAGCTATTAAAATGATAGGCCTAAGTAGCATTGAAAGAAATCAGATATTCCACATGATAGGTGCATATATATATATATATATATATATATATATATATATATATATATATATATATATATATATATATATATATATGTATGTATGTATGTATTTATAAAATAAGCAGCGATTATAATACTATGTAATACAAACATAGATGTGAAAATTGTTAGTCTAATTCAGTAGATTGTATACTCGTATAAGCGATTAAGCATGTAGGCCTAAGTGTCATTAAAGAAAATCGGAATACATAGTATGTATTATAGTCCTATACATGTGTCTTTTTTATCCATTCTATCGTCTATCGCAGACTGGTGCGATCAGTGTTTCATGACTTTTATTCAGAAAGCGTATCATTTTATTTCTAGGTATGAGACTGAAAATATCCAACCCATTCGGCGGAGTGGAAGAATTACGGCAGCAGCTCTTTGGGGATGGATGGCTGATAGCGGTCCGGGAGAACTGATCGAGGTCAACGAAAGGTTGAACAGCCATCAGTATACTGAAATATTAGAAGAAGTCCTTACTCCATCTGTAAGGTCACTCATCCCAGATCAGGAACCAGTTTATGTAGTGATGGATAATAATTCTCCTGTCCATAATGCAAAAGCAGTAAAAGAAGGTTTACAGCCCATCAAGATATCATCCGGATTGAATGGCCAGCGAAGTCTGCGGACTTAAACCCAATAGAAAATCTTTGGGCTTATATTGTAAGTAAATGGGATAGTAGCGAAATAAGGACCAACGGAGCCCTAATTAGTCATGCCAAGTCAGTATGGGAGTCACTTAGGCCTAAGCGTCACGAAGTCAACATTTGTGAAAAACTCGTGGATTCTATGCCGAGGAGACTGGGTGAAGTCATTGACAGGAGAGGGTCCCACACAAAATATTGAGAGAGAGAGAGAGAGAGAGAGAGAGAGAGAGAGAGAGAGAGAGAGGGAGAGAGAGAGAGAGAGTTTGGTTGTGTGTTTAATTTGACGAAAGATGGGTACAGATTACTCCTAGTGCAGGTAATTCTCTTTATTATGTAATACTAATATATATATATATATATATATATATATATATATATATATATATATATATATATATATATATATATATATATATATATTAATTTATTTATTCATTTTCTTTCCCGTTATTATAAATGCAAATATTTCTCGTTATTTTATAACACTGAAAATACATATTTATTTTGTTGTATAACACTGGAAATACCTATTTATTTTGTTGTATGACACTGAAAATACATATTTATTTTGTATCTAGTGTTTATGTAACCTAAATAAAAAATATTAGGTTTCACTAATTTACAGTAGTTAAGCAATGGATTAGTCATTAAAATACCATTCTTGTAAAATTTTATTCATAATAATAATATTCCTGCAGATCTTTATAGAAGTCGTAATTGTTGATTTTGCTAAGACTAATATTGTTCAGCTTATAACAGTTGAAGGCCTATGTCTACAAAGATCACACATACGAAGGCGATCAAACAAAGATAGCGATTGCTTTTGGAGATGAACAGTGATGACCGTTGAAGTATTTTAGTAACATCCTTTCATCAAGTAACTTATTACCACAATAGCAGAAAAAAAATATATCCCGGTTTAAGGGAAACGGGAGTTAATCTCTCTAGCGCACCAGTAGCGTCCGAGTTGTTTCAAGCGTTTATGGCGGAGTTGCCAGATAGCGCCAGATGTCACTATTTCAATCGCTTACGGCTGAGTTGCCAGATAACGCCAGATGTCACTATTATCAGCTGCTGCCCGAAAAGTTTTGAAGGATGTTACAAAACTTTTTTGAGTGATTGTACATATATGACTGTGTATTTGAACACAAACTCAAGAGAAGATCATAAACTTGTTACTTTACCTTTTCAACAGTTGAATGAGCCTCCAGAACACAAGGTAACCTGCAATAGATGGAAATAAATATTAATAAAAATCACATTTATCATTTTATCAGAATATAAGAATAAGATTTATCTTTCAGTATTTGTTAACTTCCTTATAAAATACATAAATAAATACATAAATAAATAAATAAAATAAATAAATAAATAAATAAATAAATAAATAAATATATTCATTGAGAACTTTCGAGTTTTCAGCGTTAAAGACAAAAAAATTAATTGGAAATTTAAGAAAACTAGAAACTCTCCAAAAGTAGGCCTATCTAAAGCGTATATATTTACATTTAGATATTTTCCATTATTCATGACCAAAAAACTTAAGACTATAAAAATTCCTTGCCAAACAAAAAATAATGAATTGGAAACTTAGGAACACTCAAAGCTGCAAAATGGCCTAATCATAAACATGCATACGAGTACTTTCATTCAGATATTGTCCATTCATTCTGCCCAGAAACATCAATGGACTATAAACATTTCTTGCCAGAAAACCGATGAATTCAAAACACATTTGGTCAAGTCAATAAATATTAGTCCACTGAGAATGGAATGGAATATAAATTTTGAGCCAAAGGTCTGCTTTAGAAGCAAGAGCTCGTGCAAGCACAATACATTCTCAATCGAACACAAAAGGATTAAAAAATTTCACTAACGCAATGTATCGCTTGTGTCCAGTAATACCACTTCTTTCAGCTGAATCAAAGTCCCCAAAATTATATTCACGGGTGTCTTTTGGAAGCAAGAGCCCGTGCAAGCACCATACATTCTCAATCAAACATAAAAGGGTTAAAAAATTTCATTAACTCAATGTATCGCCTGTGTCCAGTAATACCACTTCTTTCAGCTGAATCAAAGTCCCCAAAATTATATTCACGGGCGTCTTTTGGAAGCAAGAGCCCGTGCAAGCACAAGGTTAACTCAATCTTAGAGCAAAGTGTTGACAATTCGAATGAACTGGTCTGGCATCAGTGATTTCAGTGACCTTTGCAGACAGTGGCACAATAGTGATAGAATCCATTTAGAAATGGCCTCTTCCACGTTACCTCGAGTTCTTTCATATATTCCTTACTTTACCTCGATGAGGTAATTATATTACTTTTTATAAATGCAAAATTCCTCTCCGAGGTTGCCTTGAGTGCTCACATGGATTCCTTACTTTACCTCGACGAGGTAATTATATATTTTACTTCATGTGACTCCAACCCTTAACAAAGGATGCCCACCAGATACTAATAAATATGAATATATAAAATTACTCTAAAAAGTTATATTTTTGTTTTTATTCAACGAAAAACAGCAAAAAAATCAGCCACTTTCTATAAGTGATAAACGGAGACTTCCCTTGCATATACAAAAATCATTAAAAATACAATTTGATATAGAACCATTGCCTAAAAACGGAATGAGTTTTATATTTGATGAACCTAAATAACAGAAAACGGAATAACGCTGAATTTTATCCAATAACTTGAACTGAAACACTTTTATTATGGAGTCCAAAACAGAATTATTTGTTCCATGCAAGTTTAACGGACCAGAAATTGTGAACGGCGTGAATATTCAGTGAATGTTCAGTCGAATAGTCACAGAATATTCATTCCATGAATATATCCTGAGTATTCTCTCACTCCCTTCGTGATAACAGCGAGGAATATTAATGAATACATATTACCTATATTTGGGAAAAAAGATACTGTTTCAAAAGCAACACTTAAAATTACATGGCTTAATTTCCTTTCTCCGTTATTCAACTTTGTCATACCATCCATTCCTCTATCAATCTCTTTCCATTTCCTCTAGGCCTATGCTCCTCACTATGTACACTCGGCAAGGAAAGTGAGGACTACAGTTTTTTTAAAATCTTCGGACATATGTTGCTCAATAATGCGACATCTGGCAACTTTAGAAAGGAGAGGAGCTTCCGTCTTATTGTGTTGTTTGTGTTTTGCTTGACCTCTTATAACTTTCAATCATATTCTACGATAATGAAATCATTGATACTTAAATGCAGTAGTAAGTTTCACAGTATTCGTTCATGTTGTAATTTGCAACGACAGTTCTGAGCAAAATAAACATTTTTCGACGTAACTTACCAAGCAACCTTACACAAATGAATTTATAACACCACATTGAACGGAATGCTTGCATAAACGGAAACGCGATCTTCCATAATGAAATCAGGAGTTAAATTTGAGCAATGTCCAACGAAAAGGAACGAATGCATTGTTATGATGAGAGAGAGAGAGAGAGAGAGAGAGAGAGAGAGAGAGAGAGAGAGAGAGAGAGAGAGAGAGAGAGAGTCTGCTGTTGTGTAAGCCTAGGCCTATATGTACTGTAGAGCTAATTTCATTATTTTTTTTCTTTTAGAGACTGAGAGATACTATATTTGTAAAGTATGTTTTAGCAATGGAGAGAGAGAGAGAGAGAGAGAGAGAGAGAGGAGAGAGAGAGGAGAGAGAGAGAGAGAGAGAGAGAGAGTTGCTGTTGTGTAAGCCTAGGCCTATCGGTAGAGCTATTCATTTCATTGTTTTTTTCTTTTAGAGATTGAGCTACACTATATTGGTATAGTATGTTTTAGCAAATGGCGAGAGAGAGAGAGAGAGAGAGAGAGAGAGAGAGAGAGAGAGAGTGAGAGAGAGAGAGAGAGAGAGAGAGAGAGAGAGAGAAAAACTATGGCAACGTCAAGAAACATCCAGTTACTTGTGTTTTCCCCCCGAAGCTCCTGCGCTGCCCTTCACATTATAGAGAACGCCCTTGCGGATTTAAACAGATTTGGTCAACCTACCCTAGGTGTCACAAACATTTACTGCCATTAATTCCAGCTGACTTTTAACACCGTGAAATACAAACATGAATGTGTAAAAATTAAAGAAATTATCATTACCTCGTATGATGATGCAATAATAAGCCTGTTCATAACGGAAAACGAGTAAATATTGCCGTTTTGATGAATAGTACTACACCGAGATATCCACATACTATCTTTTAGATCTCTATGAACGAAGTCATCTGAGAAATTCTGATTACTTCGTACATGCATGGTGTTTTTAAGTATCTGAACGTTTTTGTTTTGCAGATTTAACATATATGATATAATTTGCATTGTATTTTCATATTCTAGAGTAAATTTACCGAGATTATGTGTTTTCTGTAAGAAAAAAAATTGAAATTCGATGAACGAAATCTAATGAAAACTGTATCTTCACTTTTCTTGCCGAGTGTACGTACCTTCCCACTCTCCACTCTAGCATTCTCTTTTCTCCATTTCCTTTAGGCCAGGACATCCCTCCGCCCTCCTTCGGACATCGAAAACTCAAGAGACTGTTTGCGAATGTTAAAACATTCCTGGGGAGTTTGTTCAGGAAATCTGACACGTGTCCCATCATCATCAAAGTCCCACTTTTCAATGTACAGTAAATAGAGCTTCACAAACTCCTTCCCCCCCCCCCCTACCCTCCTTCTTCCATTGGCGTCAACCTCATCTTTAAACTCACACGATAGACCGCGGAAAATACGTGAGACTAAAGATTTCCCCTGAAGACTTTCCTTCCTCATGAATTACTGTGTAAGCTATGAATACGTCACAATTCGTTTTATCGTACACTTCCCTGCATTATGTATGAGAGAGAGAGAGAGAGAGAGAGAGAGAGAGAGAGAGAGAGAGAGAGAGAGAGAGAGAGAGACTATAAGTTGAGTCTAGAGTTCTCCTATAAAGTGGTTTAAATTGTCAACCACTGCTAGGACATTAATATTTACTGAAATATAACCGAGAGAGAGAGAGAGAGAGAGAGAGAGAGAGAGAGAGAGAGAGAGAGAGAGAGAGAGAGAGAGAGAGAGAGAGAGGGAACTTTAAGCTTTTAATGGCAGCTCAAGACACGTATAAATAACAAGAATATATTATAATATATTTCTAAGCCAATTGCTCGGATGGTAAACAGAGGTAATGGCGACAGACGCAGTAATTGTAATAATAATAACACTCTTACTGCCACTACTACTACTACTACTACTACTACTAATAATAATAATAATAATAATAATAATAATAATAATAATAATAATAATAATAATAACAGCTTAAGCACCAGTATAAACTTAACGATAATAAACGGAACTGGTTTTAATAAGGATACAAATATTGATTCCTAAAAACTAACAATTAACCTGAGCATATTTGTTAATAGTCTTTAACAATTTTCATTTGTTATTTAAATATTTAACAACAGTGAATGGCATACTCAGCATTTAAATGATGATAATTAGCATTACCAAAGTGATAAGATTAACAGCCTTATAAGAGAAGCAAAACTAAAAATTACATAAACTCTGAGGAGACGAAACATTACCAACTGATCCTAGTTAACATTTCCCACTTTTCTTCGCATTCAACTTCACTCTATGCACAGTTCCGTTGCACGCATACAAACATGACTTTATTATGATACCAAAGTAATATCTACGTCCGTAAACTTAAAAATAACCTTTAATATTGTTTCGAGCTAGAACATGAAACATGGACCACTGAAGCTAGGCCTATGCCACTGATTCGCCAGATATTTTATTTTACTGGCCTTCTTTATGCACACATTCATTTCCTTGCAGTCAAAATTACCTTTTTATTTTAACCTTTATTTATTTATTGTAAGTATCGTTCCAGTGCCCAACAATGAAATAAAATTGTGTGTCTTGGCTAGCCCTTTTATGCCGTAAGCACGTCACCAACACTCTAAGGACGATAGGAACTGAACCGAAAAGCTGCTACAATTATTTGTATGGTCTAGGAAAAATAATATAGATTAATATGCAAAGTATTCCGGAAAGAGAACAGAAATCTCACTACCATCATATCACGCCATGCAATAAATAATATTTCCCGTCTTCCACTTCCGGCCAATAGGATAGAGCAGCGACTGTTGCATTCACCTCCCCCACCCCAGACAGCCTCACACAAAACATATTGCATGCTGTTTCGAATATTAACTTAGGCACACAATTTACATGCAAGAAATTATTGAAATACCTTTCATTCATACTCGCATAGCCATAGCCGGATGTCTTTTTATCTGCCCACAAAGAGATATAAAAAAGTCCCTATTTCATCCTTCGTTTACGTTTGACACGAGTTGACCATTTGTTACGAGCGCCTTATTCGTATGCTTGCACTGATATATTATCGATTTAAATCGGCATTTTTATGATCTCACTAAGAAGGTGTGAATGCTCTTTCTATATATAAACATTCAAATGTATTACTGAAGAAGTATTTTTCAGCCAACGATATCGGAGACTGATTTCTGCAAATCGAGAGCCACATCCATCTAAAACCTTCCGTTGTTGAGAGGACAGATGGAATGAAACAAGTCTGAGCTACAAAAATAATGTTTAGGTTAGTTTACAATGGCGAGACTTAATATCAGACATATTCAAGAGTTTACATATCAAATTTCGGTATTTAGTCTTTTGTATGAAGTTAAAATAGAGGGAGAGAGTTAGGGGAAATTCTTAAGCACCAACATATAACGCCAAGGCAAGGAAGTACTTCGTAACGCGGGACGCTTCTGAGGTGTTACGGGGCTTAAGCTACAAAAACAATCTCAAATTTGTTTGCGTTTAACATGGCGATTCACGTCTTTCACTTTAGGCCTTTCTAACCACTCCTGAGAAACTATACGACTTCATATCAACAAAACAACGAACCGGTTTAGCCTAATAATTAGTATTCTCCTAGGCTATGAACCAACGGGTAAACACTTCCAAAAGTAACTACGAGCATTTAACGTTGTAATTCTAACAAATTTAGCTCCAAAGATAGTGTTAAATTCAAATTAGAGTTTAAAATGGCGATATGTTCAGTCACGTATTTCAATTCAGTACTCCTATCATCTGGAAAACTACAGGACTTGGATGTAAATAAAACAAAGTCCTAGTCTAGCCTAGGAAAGGTTAAGCTTGGGCTACGACTAACGGGAAGCCACGATACTAACATTATACCAAGTCCTATAAAAATTTATCGTTCTAAAAAAGACATTTCGTTAAAATTTGGAAAATACAGACGCTGGAATGTATGGAATGGAACCCTTACCTTCTTCCAGGTCCTAAGGAACGTCGTAAATGACGCCAAATTAAAGACCACTAAATTTTCAATCACTTGACAGACAACGCAGAACACAAACACAGCCTTCGGATGTCACTGAAACAAACACTGACATTTGGAAAGCATCAGGACCCACTGGAAAGCATAAACAACCGCTAAATCGGACCCATGTTTGTGCCCTGTTCCCGAAATTATCCTGACACTAAAGAGAGGACCAAGCCAGCATCCTTTCAGAGGTAAACCCATACACAAAACAAAACTAGCCTGGAAGGGAGGGCGATAACTCTGGCCTACGCCCCACCCCCAAATCTCCGTCAGCCCTCCGTTAGTAGTTAACTGTTTAAATGCTATTATACACTTTAGTCTTACTATTAGCAGGAAGACTAATTAACGTAAAACGATCTTATATATTTATACACATGGACTAAATAACATAAAGATGATTATTTTTATATTATACATTACAAACATTATTATCTGGTAATAATTACTTTATATATTTAACGGCTTTTTAACTTCTCTCAATACGAAACTAAACAATTTGAATACCGCTGATCCAGTAGTTACCAACCTACCCTCATCAGCATGGGACCCCACGATCGATCTGGTAAATGATTTATATAGGTCGCTTCCTGAAAAAATCAATTAAGCCTATAGTGAATCATGTACCTGGTAGTCACATGACTATCTTTTTGTTTGGTTAGCTGATAATAGTGATATTCTCTCTCTCTCTCTCTCTCTCTTTCTCTCTCTCTCTCTCTCTCTCTCTCTCTCTCTCTCTCTCTCTCTCTCTCTCTCTCTCTCTCCCCCTTGAGAAGGACATTGGGTCACAATGCATCCCAGAATTGGGCTCAGGAGATTCAACTTGAATCATTTAATTCTCTAGACAGTATTAACCTTTTTCCTTCCATGACTCTTAAATTCACTCACGAATTATCAGCCTGTTTACAAGAGGTAACGTGACATTTCAGCAATGACGATTAAACTGCTAGAAATGATAAACTGTGCCTTTCTAGCTTTCTAAAAGAAAACCACGACGATAAAACATTACAAGAGAGAGAGAGAGAGAGAGAGAGAGAGAGAGAGAGAGAGAGAGAGAGAGAGAGAGAGAGAGAGAGGTAAGAATAAAACGCATCCAACAAGACTAATCTATCTGCAACACAGTCTCTGTCAATTTCCTCATGATTTACCAAAAACAAGAGAACACGAAGAGGTCCACTTACAGCAATCTAGTCACGAAGTGAGGCCTTCAGTTGCACAGGTAGAGTCACTCAGCAATCCAGACCTCTCACTGGCATTTTCTTCAGACCATCAACTCTATTCTCTAGGTGACAATGACCAGATCAGTGCTCGGATGGGTGACCACACAGAATATCACGTTCCGGTTTGAATTACAAACAGGTTGGAAACAAATCAATGACCGGAAGTGGGTGAATGAATCTTTGGCAAATGCAGGACAATTGTATGAAGCACAGGTATGGATGATCAACATGCTGGATTATGGTCAACATGTTTGCGACGCGTGCAGTAAGAACAAGTGGTCGACCAGTAATCAACATATTTGTGACATATGTGCAATAAGAACAAGTCATCAACTTGTACTCAATATGTTTGTGTCATGTGCAACAAGAACAAGTCGTTGACTTGTATTCAAAATGTTTGTGATGTGTGCAATAACAAGTTGTCAACTTGTATTCAACATGTTTGTGACATATGTGCAATGAAAACATGTCAACCTGTATTCAACATGTTTGTGATGTGTGCGATAAAAACAAGTTGTTGACTTGTATTCAACATGTTTGGGACATGTGTGCAATAAGAGCAAACTGGTGACTTGTATTCAACATATTAGTGCCACGTTTGCAATGAGAACAAGTTGTCGACTTGTAATAAACGTGTCTATAACATGTGTGTGATAAGTTGCCAACATGTTATTGACATGCTGAATTACAGTGTCCATACCCTTACACTCGAAATCAACCTCATAACAACAGAAAAACAATATCAAATAGGAGAAATGGAGGAGTTCTGCAATCGGGCTGACACAGCGACGGCCATTACGGTGTGACAACATGTCCCTTCAACCCTGATGCTCCCTTTGTCGGTCCTTTGTGGCCGAAGGGAATCCGATGTCGTTAGCCGAATCTCACGTCACGTCTGCTGTGCTGCCTCGTGTATTCACCTCCTCCCTCTCATTCTGGTAGAAGGAAATGGGTCTGCCATTATTCCGTTCGGCTTCCTTTGTGGACTGGTTCACGTCAGTCATTTTTAACAGATTAAAAAAGGGTCAGTACTGTATAATATTCTGCAATGCCACTTAGTCCCACAGGCTGGAAAATGTCGTGGATTAAAAATGTGGAAATGATCAAGTCAGGAAAACTGGAGTAAAAATTACCATTGTTTTAAAAAAAATCATTGTGAAAAGACAACATATTACGGCGAAGTAAAGCCATTTCAACAGGAAGCATTTAACTTGACGTGAAGAACAAAATTATGAAAAACATTCGGGTGATTAAATACAAAGAAGTTTCACCACAGACGGAGTTTACTTCATACTTGACTGGCGGATTCAACTTTGGTGGAAATACTTTGGGAGACCTTGACTTGGAGAATTCCTCTGACCTTGACTTGGAGAATTCATCTCTCTCTCTCTCTCTCTCTCTCTCTCTCTCTCTCAGACCTTGACTTGGAGAATTCCTCTCTCTCTCTCTCTCTCTCTCTCTCTCTCTCTCTCTCTCTCTCTCAGACCTTGACTTAGAGAATTCCCCTCTCTCTCTCTGTCTCTCTCTCTGTCTCTCTCTCTCCCTCTCTCAGACTTTGACCATAAAAATTCTTATCCACTCCTCTCTCTCTCTCTCTCTCTCTCTCTCTCTCTCTCTCTCTCTCTCTTTCTCTTTCCGCCTGCCGCTGTGACGTTACTGAAGCCTTGTTCAAATAATATCCCAGAAGATGGTCTAGCCATCTTTTTTACCATTTTAACATTCCTGTTAAATTCTTCCACAATTTCGATCTGTTCTCGCAGTCATTAACCTGTTCACACCCGAGTCACTTTCCCCAACCTTCCAATAATACCCAGACACAAATTTCATATAATTTTTCTCTGAAAAATTTCCAGTTTTCTATGTGGCACTGCGAAGTTTCAGTGCCCCTTTTCAATTTAAATCAACGTTAATTATTAATATTTATATAAAATCCATAATATTGTGTTGATGTAACTTGCAAATGAACGTCCAACAGAGACATTACCCAAAAGGCAGTGGGTTCTTTGCCCTCTGAAAAACTCCCAGATTCCTCTGCGATTTTGTGAGTTCAGAGTTCCCCTCTCCTGACAACATGAACAGCAATACTAATTACAAAAGACAATAGAATTTTATTGTGTCATTATCAACTGCGAATTAACGCCCAACAGAGGCACTACTCAGAAGTTATTTGCCCTCTGAAACACTTCCAGTTATTTTCTGTCGCTGTGTGAGCTTTCTCTATCCCTTTGCAAACACATGAACAGCAATACCATTTACTAAAAACTGAATCTTATGCAAACAAGGAGAAAGTTTTTGTCTTCTCTCTCTCTCTTCAAAATTTAAATCTTATGCAGACTAGGAAAAATTTCACTCCTTCTCTCTCTCTCTCTCTCTCTCTCTCTCTCTCTCTCTCTCTCTCTCTCTCTCTCTCTCTCTCTCTCTCTCTCTGCCCGGGGAAAGTAAATCGGCTCTGGAGGAAATCACCCGAAAGGAAGGGCACCAAGAATCATTTTCCGAAATACGATCTGAATCCAAGGAGGAGCATCTAATCCTTTTTCCGGGGTTTTAAATCCGAATCCGGTTGGTCCCTCTCACTCTCTCTCTTTCTCTCTCCCCTCAACC
>JANJGK010004208.1:55000-67294 GCA_039081455.1 Macrobrachium rosenbergii | reverse complement strand
ACTAACAGTCATTGTCTGAAGAGGCGCTATCCAAATACGTGACAAGAATTGAGCACCGACGTATTACAAAACCCCAAGGCTCCAAACTAAACCACTGTCCTTTCTGATTGGAAAGATGCCAGTTTCAATACCATTGCCAGGTTAGTAACTGTAAGTAGCGACTTACGTCATAAACTGGTTGCAACATAAAATCTTTTTGAAGACAAATATCTATGTACTTACCGTAAGATGCAGGAACTAACCCCCCCCCCTCCCGACACACACACACACACACACACACACACTTGTTTCGTATATCACGTAACGTTTACCTACCAAATACTAGTTGAGACAACAGAGATTACGGATGTGGGAAATAATGTAAATTATTTAATGTAAATTATTTAAATAATGTAAGTTACAGCGTTTCCTAGCCATTATGTTTAGCAGAATTTATTTCTCTCGTCATGATTCTCATACCCTTGTTATTGTTTTTGTGCTATTTAAAATAAGTATAAATTTTGTAAGACATTTAATTATCACATAAAGGGATAGGCACGTTTTCATAATTCGTTAACACTTGCTTGTTTTACTTTCATTTATAACGACTACCTTCTACATTGGTAATACTGGTTTGAGTATTATTATTTCGATTGAATGTTTATAGTTCTGCCAAGCGATTCCTTCAAAATACCATAGCATATTTATTTGTTATTATGTTCATGGTGAGCCTCAGTAAAGACATTTCAAAATACCACTCACTATGAATACTAAAGAAACTAAAATCTTAACCACTCATTTAAGTGATTATCTTGAATACCGAATAAATACGCAAGAGTTTTTGCATCCTCCCAACTGATAAAGTCGAAGTCTCCTTTTATATTAAACGTGGAAGTTTGGAAGTTTACTCTACGTCCCACTTCAAAAAAAAAAAGTGCTGCAAACTTTGATGAAGTTCTTGTTCTAAAAGACACACACACACCCATATATATATATATATATATATATGTGTGTATATATATATACATATATATGTATATGTGTGTGTGCGTATAATAATTTAGATAACGCGAACAAAACCCGCACAACATACGACGCAATTATGTGGAGGACAATTTGAAAAATGAGTGTCATAAGCCAATATGGAACTCTGTAGAAAATAACTAATATGCACTTGTCCGTATGAAAAGGGGGAATGAGCAGAGAAGGGAAGATTAGGAAAGGGAGTGGTAGAGGGAAAGGGGGATAAAACTGGGGGGGGGGGGGAAAGTAGCATGGGTGAATGTCCAGGGAAAACGAGGGTCCAGAGGGAATAGGGAAAAAATAAAAAAAAGTGGGGGAGGGTAAAAAGTTATCCAAAATATTAATATGGATTCGACAGCTCCCGGGCGAGAAATTACTTACTCGATAGAGAGAGAGAGAGAGAGAGAGAGAGAGAGAGAGTCTATGGAGTCTATTCGTCGCATTTCATTATCTTTTATGAAGTCGGGAATTGTTCTGAATTTTAATGTTACGCTGCATAATTGCAAATGAAAAGCGAGAATTCCGGAAATGTGTTATTTGCTGATGAACCGTAACAAATATTACATTAAACTTAAAATATTACTGATTAGTTTTAGTTCAAAAACCCTTCTGAATTTTACATGAAGTACATTGACTTAAACTGGTGTTGTCATAGACGTAAATTATGGAAGAGCTATCAGGAAGAAATAGGATTAAGTTTCCTTGATGAGGAGAAAAAACACTGTCAAATTCAACTGCCTACTAAAAAAGGAATGCATATCGAAACAGATTTTTTTTTTGAGAGAAAACAAGAAAACAGGAGATTTTCAAGGAAAAATCTTTCCTGTTCTTCGGTCACCCCCTGAACAAGGCGAGGGTCAGCATCGGAGGAGAGAGAGAGAGAGAGAGAGAGAGAGAGAGAGGCAGGCTTGTATCGAGTAATGGGCAAAGTAGAGAAGAGAACGCCCGGCAGAGTCCCGGATAGAGGGTTTAAGGGAGGGGGGGGGTGGTTAAATGATGATGAATAGGTGTCCACTGCACGCATAACACCCACCAGAAGTGATGAATGAACAACTGCAGCTTGAACGCCAGCCGGTGGTGAGCGTTCGTGTGTCTGTGATGAATGTGATGAGGACTTTGGCTCAATCTTGTAGCTATTACTCCCGGAACATCATCACTCACAGAGTTATTAGGTTTCGTGACCTCCCGTTTAATCAAACGCGGTAATTCTGATTAAATTATTCATAAGGGAATGACTGGCAGCCATAACATCAATGATTTCTCGCTGACGGCAAGCGTATATCCTCAAGGCCTCGGTACCTAAAAAAAAAAAAAAAAAAAAAAACTACAGAATTAGAAGGATAGAAAAAAAACTTTCTTTGTATCAGAGTTTCTGTACTGCGTTGCATATTTATAATGAATTTATTTAGGTGTTTGCCAGCCTTCGGTGCGTAATGTCTAAGGAAACCGAAATTGGAGTGTACGATGACGTTGGTGAGCCAACTTTCCTATACCGAGGTGAAGTGTGGATGTTGAATGCTGGTAAAAACAGAGGTTGACGATGCTAAGATGAACTGTGAAGAACATTCGTAAGTGTTTGGAGATGGTTCAGCCAAGGGTCAGTTACGGAGTAATTCAGAAATATTCGAAGGACGTAAGAAGGAAAACTTAGAACAATATAAGCGGTACGCAGTAAGCTGTGGGTGTCATTATGTAGAAGGGGTTTCGAGCACTAATGGTGAGCGTTCTGTGTAGGTGAATGAAACAGCTATGATGTGGAATTATTTTACACACACAAACACACACATATACTGTATATGTGTATGTGTACATACATAATTCATATATATATATATATATATATATATATACACTGTATATATAAATTTAGAATCTACTGGTTACTTTCATCCCAGATTTATATGTGACTGCAATAACCACAACATTCCCTTAATTTCCCAGTTTCTTTATATTTTATATACGCTTGTCACTACGAAGCCCAAAATCCAAATAAAGAACCACATGAAGAAATTCTGCCGCCCAGGCGAAATTTGAACAAGCATCCAAAATACCAGAACGAGGTAACGATATCCACCTGACATGGTCAAGTGCCCATCATTAGAAACACATACACACACACACACACACACACACATATATATATGTATATATATATATATATATACATACATATATATATATATATATATATAACAGGGGTAGGCGACGGCCAGTTTGAACACATTAGCAAGAAAGTAGGCCAGTGAAGCGTACTAAATTCTGCACAATTCTTAATTTCCAACGTTTCGTAGTATCTTGTTATTACATCTTCAGGGAATCTTATAAAAAGAAAGCAGAAGACAGAATGCCCTGTTAAATGAATAAGATCACTCTAAAAATCAATAAAATTCACATAAAAAGTGCAGACGAAAAATCATATATTAAACATAAAAAAGACAAAAACAATACCAAAGACCGCTAACAAACCTTATACAAAGAAAGCAGAAGACAGAATGCATAAATGAAAACTTAACTCACGTACAGCTGAGTGGAGGAGGTCTGGGAGTTTTTAACTGGGTTACCAGTTGCTTAATAAATAATGACTCGAGGAAAGGCAGCTAGTAAATATTAGTCGTTTGGCCTATAATGCAAAAATAATTTCTTTCAATATATGTTTTACGGATTTTTGAGTGATTTCTAATGCTAGAATGTTTGGGTGCCTACAGCTAGTGCGAAAACCTCATCCCCGATATATATATATATATATATACACGGGTGTGTAGGTATATATGTATGTATACGATACACTGGTCAAAAAGCAAAAGCGACAAATAAACGTTATAAAAATAAATTTATTGCAGTTGAAAATACGAGCTTGTTACTTTTAAACTGAAGTTATAGTTATTAAAACTGAAAAAACTCTCTATATATATCATTCTCTCATACACATCTTTAACAAAGGCCTCAAAACTAACGGTACCAATTTATTTAAGGGTTCATTCAGTATTTTAATACAGAACAAATTTCCTTTTAGAACTTTTAATGCAGGTTATTCATAATGATATAAATAGGCTATTTATACTTTTTTTTTAAGTAACGAAAAAATAAACATTTTCTTGCTAATACATCACGTATTATCTCGTTTTTGGGCAGTCCTTTTAATTTTCCCATTCTCCAGAAAGCAGAGGTGTTGTGCGATAAAATTGACTGATGAACCCGTTCTGTGACAGAAGCTAGAAGGTAATACGATCTGGTGAAAACCCCAAACTTTAATTACTAACAAATTGAAACCCAATTCAACTTTGTTACCATTAGGATTCATAATCTGCATCCGAATTTACCAGCTAATTCCCACAAAACAAAATACCGAGAGCGAATAGATTGAAAGAGAAAAGTTGGTAAGTTTTTATACTGTTTAATAAGTACACGAATAGGCCAATACAGGAAAATCTAAAAACACAAACAATAGATGTGTCCTCAAGTGTTACCTCAAGTAGGGGAGCTCAAACCCCCACACTGAGGTTTGTGACTCTTTAGTGATAAGACAGACAGCCCAAGAGTTTTGAGAGAGAGAGAGAGAGAGAGAGAGAGAGAGAGAGAAATTCTGCACATTTTTAAAGAATCGGTTTAATGCAAGGACACAATAAAACTACATATCTGATTTTACGCAATTTGAAATCCCTTTCATCAGAAACGAGAATAAAATCTCACAAAATAACACAATAAAATCGGGCGGAAGCTTACATCACAGACTTACACAGAAAAGGCCTAATTCCAAACTTGATTCCGAAAACATACGACGAATTCTAAAATCTTAAATACTTTAGGCCTACTCCCAAGTCCATAAAAATGCTAAAATTATTTCCTCTTACTAAACCAATGAAATGCTTTTCACCTTCTACAGCTTTAGTAACTGCAGAGTCATACTTATGAAATCATAAAAGAATACTAGATGCATATCTCTGAAATTCTACAAACGCAAAAGCCACTTTCCTGCAAATACTATTACTAAATTAAATCGAATATCTAGTTTTTAGTTATACACACGCAAGGAGCCTCCTGCTACAATAATTCAGTTATCAAGTCTTGATTCTGATCTACAATTATCAATGGTTACTTTAAATGTTTTTCAAAGAGAAAAGTCTATTCCTAATCTAAATATGTACTAAAAAAACAAAATATACATCATAAACCACTCAAAAACAAGGACTGGATTCTAGTGTTATAATTACACCAATAACGTGCCCCTAAAATTTGCGTATGGATTTAAATTTCAAAGGCTAATTTCCAAATTATGAATAAGTGCTTCACCTGAAATTTTATTTTTATAGGTCTAATTCTAATTCCATACAACTGCCAAGAATATCTTCTACAAACATGTAGATGTTAAAAGGCTACCACAAAAATCATATCAATGCATACGGTGCCCTTCTAGTCATATCAGAAAAACCAACTTTAGGAGACATACTGTACACATACAATATATCAATGTGTTTTTCTGAAACCCTAAGACTACAAAAAGTTCATTTCCAAAATGGTACTGATAGAATTAATATCACAAATACTGTTGAATCCATCCCAAGTTTCACTTTTGCAAGCATTCGCAGTCTGAGGCGTTAAGCAGTGTGAATAAACACTGAGGAAAAAAAAATGGATTTCGCGGAACTACCTTCCTTAACTCGTAAGGTGAAGTAAATTAGACCAAAATAACTTATATCCAGAGGTTTATAAAGAATCATGGTACTCTTAAACAAAACGTTTGCTTACATGTAATCGAAGCTGACATCTGGGACTTTGGCGCTAGTTTGTTTCTGTAACAATAAGTCGATCAAATGACCTTGAATCGGCCTCTATGTTCAAATGGGTATTAAGCTGTGTTCCAGTTTACTGATCGCCTCTCTTCATAAAAGTTTCTTTGTCACTTGATTAAACCATTTATTCATACCGCAGCAAGATCAAAGACTGCTCAAAGTGCTCCAAACTGGAATTGCTCTACAAGCAGACGAGAAAATATCAAAGACAATTCCAAGTCTTTATAATAACCTAACGTACAAAAACTGAGAAGGATCAACTTTTCTCTAAGATCTTAATGACGGCAAGACCATCGACCCTTCTAAATTTTCCTCTCCCGTCATCTTTGCAACGCGACCTTTGATGGCCACCCGCCGTCATTACCTTTCTCATTAGGCCCCATCCATCACCTGGTGATCGAAGCAATAACCATTCATTCTCCATATCAATTTAAAAAGGAAGTACTTTTTTATTATCATTATTATTACGCCTCTCCTTCTCTTCGGAAACCTCTTGCTTTTTCATCGCACACTAACCCTTACCCTTACCGTTATCATCCCATTCATCCTCCACCCTCGCTATCCTCCCGTTCACTCCCCACCCCTTCTCCTTCCCCAGACGACCCCCCCCCCTTCCCCATTCCCCGACCCTTACCCACTCCCCAGAGCAGCACAGCAGCACAGCAGCAGCAGCAGCAGCAGCAGCATCATCATCATAACGGCGGGCATCAGAGCATGAGGCAGGCTAGTGCTAGGGGAAGACTACCCCTTCCCCAGGAGAGAGAGAGAGAGAGAGAGAGAGAGAGAGAAATGGGAGGGAATGGTAGAGGGGTGTCGAGGAGGGGAAGGAGAAAGAGGGGAGGGCTGGGAGGGATGCCGAAGGGCATCAGTACAAAATATGGCAATGACAGTTTTGGCATCTTAAGACTGGTCACATATTGGCTGGGGGGGAATGGCCATAAATTACTACACGTTCCGATGGCTTGCGTTTGTTTTCATTTACTTTCGGTGGGGCTGGAAGGCCACGGGGATTTCCCGGCGGCTGATGTGTATTTATTACGGAGACGCGTGTGCAGACGTATGACTGTATTTTCTAGTTCAATATTTAACATCTGAAGCCTCCAGGTCAGCGGGGACTCTGAGCGAAGAGCGAGAGAAATGAACCGTGATCGAACGAAACATTTAGGGATAATCCCATTTCTCCATGGGTCTGCTCTGTATTCAAATGGCAACACACAACAAATATGAAAAGTCAAATGGGAGCCAGGAACCTTAGCTTTTTTATATTCCTTGTCTTGCATTTCCGAAGTCTTGACCGCTGAATTGCAAAGAGTTTCGGCCAATTTCCTAACAACTTGCTTCAGTTTGATAAGTTCAGGATTCAATGTCATACGACAGATCGATCACCGCGCCGGACAAGCACAACCAAATGCGAATGCCAAAAAAACAAATCACAAGCAACGCATCGAACGTACCCAAAAAGGCCCGACTGAAAAATACCACAACGAACGAAGACTTCTGACAAAATGAGTGAGGTGCCTGGACAAAAGTTGGACATCATCAACGGAATTTGAATTTTAAACCAATTGCATCATGTTCTAAAGAAAATTATAATAACTTGCCCTCCGCCATTACGTTACGATGAACACGGAAACGTTAATGGCATGACATAAATACTAACAAAGGCCAAATTACCCTGATGACCAATAAATATAACTAAACCCATTTCTGCCCCTCCCTTCGACTCTATCTCCTCCCCTCCCTCCTTCCCCTTCTCTCTCATCTCCCTCCTCTGACCTCGTCCCCTTCACTCGTCTAACCCCTGCTCCTTCCCCCCCACCCCCCAACCTTCTTCCAGGATGAAAAAAATACACTCTTCCATTCCAATAACAAAAGCCATTTCCAGAACGTGTCCAGGCCTCATCTTCGGTACTGGAATTATCATGGAACCATAACTATTGATTTCAGGAGCAAAACAAATGCGAGGTTTCTGAGCCAGAGCAAATGGAGTGGCATTAAGGAAAGGCGCAACCACCCAGACAAGAGACTCTGCCCCAGCGGCGACTTCGGACATTCCCGAACTACGAATGAACTGCAAAAGAAACAAATAAAAAGAGAGAAAAAATGCAAAACTCGTAAGTATAGATTTTAAGCAGGAGCCCCATCGAGTTTCCGTGTATAAGTGTGTTGTGCGCGTGTGTGTGTGTCTCTGTGCAAGGGAGAGAGGGCGAGGGAAGAATATTCCAAACAAATAAATTAACAGACAGGGACGAGCCAGAACTGCAGTTTCGCACAAAGAACTAAACCCGAAATCTAGCAATGGAATTACATTCGCCTTTCATCGTACTTCCCAACCGGCACATGTTGCTTATTACTTGCCAGCAGAGATTTTATTTTTCATTAAGGGACTAAACGAGTTCTAAAACTGAGCTTCCATTGCAGTGTGTTAAAGTTCTCCTTCATAATTTTTTAGTCGGTTTTATTTCTTGAGGAATATTTCTTCTGTTCATTTATAATCTACCGCTAGTATATTTTTTTTTTCGAATTCTAAAACACTAATCAAAGATTCCCAGCAAATCCCACTTATCTTTTAAACAAAACTCGTCTCTTAAAGCCTCTTTAATTTCATTTATTTTGATATTCATTTATGATTTAAGGTATCATTCGCGTTCTCATCGTCATCAGACATTTCTTCATTTCCTGAACATTCTGTGCTCATTGACTCCCTTTCCCCATTAAATTTGCCTTTCCCATGCAAGAAAAAATAATTTTCCCTCTCTCTCTCCCCATTTCCCCTTTTCGCCAGTCTTCGCTTTCTTTCTCTCTTTCTCCTTCCCTCTTTAACTTTTACAGATTGCCACCCAGCCATCACCCACGAGCGAGCGACCATTTCAACTGGGGAAGTCATCAACTCTCTCGCTATCAAAAGGAGTTCTTCCCTCCTCCTTACCCCTACCCCTCCTCCCCCACCTGCCTCCGCCTCCGCCTCCTCCTCCTCCTCCTCCTCCTCCTCTTCCTACTCCCCCAAAAATAATATAAAAAGAAAAGAAAAAAGTTAATATACTGGATAATGACCACGACGCATTGGAAGCTAAACGCTTTTACTCGGTTCGGGTTGACAGAATATAGAAAATATACCGAGATGGGGCATTTCGCCATGGACGACTGAATGCTATTAGTAACTTCGATGGGATATTTCATTCGTTTATTTTCTTTCCTATTTTCCAAAGATTACGCTGCGCCATGGCGACCACGGCAATCGCGGGATATTTGCCAAGTGCCAGATGAACGTTGTGCAGTTGCATGCAATTCGGCGAACTTAGCGAGTGCTAAATTTTGATCGGGATTATACAAATTAATTTTTTTGATATGACGGAAAACTGCTACTGGTACGAAACACGAACACAGTGAGGAGTATTGCTACAATAAAGGGCGAGTATCTCACCGAAGAAAAAATGCGACAGACTGTCAAAACCTTTCTCTAAACCCTACTGCTTCTTCTTCCCAAAATGATCTAAGTCATCGCCTGAACTCTTGACTAGAATAACTTCCTCGGAAAGAATCAGCAACCGCCAAAATTTCCATGGTTCGTAGAAGTGACCAGTTAATGGGTGGGTCTAATGGACGCACAAGATGAATGGGTGGGTTTGGGTGAACGGTGGGAGTATTTGTGCCCGTATTATGCAAAAAGGCCGATGTGGGTGAATGGTAAGTAGATGAACTCATTTATATCTATGACGTGAGTGCGGTCGCACGGGAAGAGGAAAACGTATTCGTAATGGTATGACAAAAAGAAGATGAAAGTATTGTCTTGATGCTTTCCGGATACTTTCTGCTAATCTCGAATAAGCTATGTGCAAGCAGGTGGGGTGACAGCAAAAACGTGTGCACTTCACCTACGTAAGGTTCAATAATATTATCATCTGCGCGAGACGTTTGTTAAAAATTCAGACTTTCAAATGGCTTTAAGAAGTGATATAAATATAAAGAACAGCATTAAAGTTTCACACACACACACATATATAATTTATATATGTGTATATATACATATATATAATATGAATGTCTTTTCCAGTAATACTACAGTGTAATATGAATATAAGAAGTCCCATAAAACACTATTTAAACGTTTAAATAGTGTTTTATGGGCCTTCTTATATTCATATATATAATATATATTTATATTACATCACGGGGAAAGAGACAATTATTAAATTCCGCATACGAACACTGGAGATTAGAGATGATTCCATTTAGAATTTTGTTTCCTAGTTCAAATATATTTTCAGTTACACAAAAACCAGAAAAGTAGATTTCCGAAGGCCTGTGGTTCATGAGTTGTCGAAATAATACCGACCAAGTCCGATAAAATTATAGTCTCCACTCAGTTTGAAAATTCCCCGACTACACCGACTGAAGCGATGACAATCTGAACTTTCCACCCACATAACACGAGCTAGGGCAGAGTGAACGCGAACAATGAACCCCGACAGAGTGGGACCATTCACAAGAACCGCACGCCAAAATACGGTTTCTAGAGTTCACACCAAATGAAACATGACTTGACAAGACAAGACACAAGACTCTCTTGCCACCTATTCACAGCCAACTTGAGACAGATCTATGACCAAATCAACTCGAGGTTTCTTGAAGCGGCAAAACAGTTTCAAACGGGCACAACTAGGACCACACTGGTCGCAACTAAATTCAGGGCTGCCACAACTGCAGTTCTAGGACAGTCAGCATTCTACTCGTGAATGATGAAATAAATGGCTTTGCGAAGGAAAAAGGAAGCATACTGGAGGCGCAGTTGCATGCAGACAAGGAATGGATTATGTAATCAAGAAAAATGGACGGGAGAAAAAGATGCCCAAGTGACAAAAGTTGACGGAAGAACGGAAGAAAATAAGAGCCTTCAAGAGAATAAAAATTTGTTCCACGATAGAGTGAATGCAGGGAGAAAGGTAAATAAAAAATACAGCACAGAATAAAAGACGTAAATAGAAATGCAGTGTAAAGTGACTGCAGTCCCAGGTCGATGGAGTGAGTATTTTGAAAATTTGTTGAAAGTGAGGGATAGAACAGAGGTAGATCATGTACATTTTATAGTTGAGAATGCTTGCGGACATGACATTGAGGATATAAGGAAAGCAATCAAGGAGCTGTTGGGATAACAATGAAGATGCTGCTGTAAAGTAGTGATAGTAAGATTGTGTGTGACCAAGGGTTCTGATTGAGAAATTGAAGGAGATGACAGGAAAACTGACAGGAGTACGATAACCTGGGATTAGCCAAGAGGAGGGTGTGTGACAAGTTTGAAAGTAAATGGAAAAACCCGTATGTGTCAAGCACAGACCTAGAAAAACTTAGGAGAGACAATGTGAAGGGTGTTGAGAATGTATGACTTAGAAGATATCTTACTGAGTGTAATCAAACGTTTTTGCAATGGAAGAAAATGCTTGTCAGAGATGACACACGGACTCACAGGCAAAGAACACTGGGTTTGGACAAAGAAAAGTGTGCGTGAAAGCTTGAAAGTAAAGGGAAAAAACTGTGATGAAAGTGATAGACAGATGATGTATGTGTTGAGAATGTATATTATAGAAGACATACTGGTGAAAGAAATTCAGTGACTTCACGATATATGTAAAATATGTATTAGTATTTCTAGGTGGGAGATTAATTGTTTGGTGAAAAAAGCGGGTCTGAGACAAGAATCTGTTGTCACCACAGGTGTTCAGCCTATTATATCACCACAGCTGTTCAATATCTTTGTGGATGGGGTAAGAAAAAGAACTGCAGATGAGCCTTCAATGAAGTGTGGAACCGTTGGTGTCTGCAGACTGAGCGCTGAATGGCGTTCTAGAAGAAAGTGCAGAAACTAAAGAAAGAGTTTAAAAGGGCTTGCCAGAAGAGAAAAGTGAGAGCAAAAGTAAGGATATGAGGGTAAATGGCAACTAGGAGGATGGACCAATAAATGTGAATATAGATAGTGGAGAACGGAAAGAGGTTGATTTATATAAACACTTGAGAATATAGAATGAATGATGTTAAAACAAAGACGTCACAAAATATGCGAAGCCAAGAAAGGTGGTGGAGTATGTGCAAAATGCAAAAATTCTGAACGTACTACATGGACGATGGAAGAACGAGGTTAATTCGCATGGGCATGTGGAAGTCGATATTGTGGATAATGGAAAGATGAGTTGCAGAACAGGTAAAACTAGAAAGGTAATGGGGTGTGTACGTGTGTGTGGAAGGTTTGGAGGTATAACTTGGAGTATCCAGGGAAACCAAAAAGAGGATGCAGGAACAGAATATGGGTCAACACACCTTTATTGAAGCGAAAGGCTGAAGACGTTGAGATGAACTGTTTTGGTAGCATATATGATCAATTTAGGAGAGAAATGTGAAGACACACAGAAATAGTAGTAAAAAGTTTTGTATAGGTGAAATGATGAATGAGAGCAACTGCAGGTGCTTCTGTCCAGTGGAAAGGACTGCTAATGATGGGGTGCTGAAA